>CM061150.1:19909857-20197357 GCA_030710495.1 Labroides dimidiatus | reverse complement strand
AAGTTAACTCTGGTACAGTGAATAAAATGGTGATGTTTATGTAAAATATTGTGCATGGCCCCTTTATAAATAAATCAAACAAAAGAAAAATTATGACCTAATTTTAAATATTTTTTAGCATTTCAAAAGTCCTACCAGTTAAATCTTATGCAGTATTTTGAAACCAGCGTCACCCTTGATAACCTGGTCGTCTTGGCTTGCACGTGGTCTAAATGATTTTTAACTAGTTAGCTTTACCTTTTTCGTGAAGTTAAGCAGCTCTTGTTCAAGCGCGTTCCTGGCATTTTCCAGCAAAAACAGCTTGTATTTTAATTGTACTCTCTGTGCGATGGCAGATGGGTGCGACTGGCCGAGCACCATCTGCTGCAGAGGAGTCATATTGTACAGGAGGGATGTCTGCAGGTACTGCTGAAGCCCGCCGGTGCCGGGTGCAATCTTCTGTCCGGCAGCTAAAGCTGTTTGGAGGTAACAACTTTCCAACCACACCCAGACTTGACGGCACTTTTCGTTCAAAACTTATTGAAGACTTTGGATGGGTTCCACTTTCATTGTATTTGGGGTTGTTTTCTCTTTACAGCCACCTCTGAGCCCAGGCTTTAATTGAAGTGTGCCCTGCTCTTTCTTCAGCCACGATACATGTTGTTCAGCCCGCCGCCGCCATGTTGGAAACTCTACGAAACGCCCTCATCTTCAGAAGTTATCGAGTTGGAGCAACATGTGGATGAGGCGGCCAAGTTAGCAGGTGTTCTCCTCTGTCTTCAGCTTATCTGTGGTCTTGCCTTTCTTAAAAGGGGGAGCGGAAATGAGTTTCCATGTATGGAAATCACTTCGTTTACTTTCCAAAAAAAAAAAAAAAAAAAAAGCAGACTGGCTTCAAAAAAAAAAAAAAATTCTGCCTTTTCTCTTTTGTGTACCTGGTTATGGGCTTTAAGCCTTAATCTGTTTGCGGAAAAACAATGGATAAGTCAAGTAATGACTGTTCATGAATACAACTTGGCACTGAAAATGAAAAAATGGTTGCATGTTTTATTTTGTCAATTCACAATAGACGTGTAGCATATCACTTCTGTCACCTTGCCTTCTTGTTTTTACTGAAAAAATTACAGCAAATGACCTACATAAAAACCCAACCTGCAGGTAGCACAACAAATCAACAACATAGACTGAGACCACGAGAGTTAAGGACAAGTAAATAGAGTGTTAAGTTTATTACAAATAATTAAAGTAAGTTGTGAAGATTATAATAAAAAATAACAAGAAGAAAAATAGTCATACAATATATATATATACAAATGGGGTAAAAGACAAAGGATAATTCTAGTCCTAAAATAATTACTCCACAAACCTCTTGTGCATATCTGATCAATGAAACTGGTGCTGACATCCAAACAGTGCACACGTCTTGAGTTTTACAGAATATATTAAGGAAGCATTCAAGCTAAATTTGAAAAAAAACAAAAAACAGAGTCAATAGTAGCAGTAAAGAACTGGTAGCAGCATTAGAAAGTAAACTGAACTTGCCAAGATACATTTTTTTTCAGACATGGGTTTAACTGGGAAACCAGTTATCTGAAGTAAAGTGGATCACAGTTAGCTTAGAGGGAGGCACTGACAGGGATTTTGAATACTGGCTTTGGTTTGCTAACAAACAAGCTACTTCCAATTCCCAAATGCCAGCTCCTATTAATCACCAATGAGAAGAATGAATACAATTTGCTTGTTGCATTCCTATGGTTTTACTCCTAATACTATCCACACACTGTTCCCTTCTCTGAGTGCTCTTTGCTTGAACTTGTCAAGCTGCTACTTGATCAAAATCTTGTGGGTGGGGCAAAAAGGCATTTACTTCAGTTACACTGCTCAAGAGGCAGATTGATAAAGGATCCCTGGCTCCTTTAATGCTTAGGCTGGCAGTACTGCACGGCTCCCAGTCCACAAAGTGGTAGGTGGAAAGAAAACAGCAAAATGCCACTTTGTGGCTGTTTAAAGGTTAAGGATATGTCAATATGAAGACAGTAAGAACATTGCTCAACAGGATCATCCTGCTTGGCTCTCTCACTCCAGGCTGAGCTGCTTTTCCAGATTGCAATACAATAATTCTAAACTAGTGAACTTTTCCTTTTTTTTAAAGATGCATTTTACACTGCAGCATGTCATCGAGCTTCAAACTTTTCCCTCACACAATGTCCATTTGTTCATGTGTTGTTCGTTTGTTTAAATATTTATCTGCTACATGGAGGAGTCTGTTTTTTCTCCAACTATGGATCCAAATTTGGTGTGATTTATTAAGTGTGGATGCACCTCACGCCGAATGATAGTTCCCCTCCCAGTCAATGTTTTATGACTTGGTGGAGTTTAAATTGCTCAAAAAAGAACATAAATTCACGGACATCAAAGATATACATCAATGAAACCTTGTCATTCATTTTTTACAAGTAGATGTGTGAGTTTATTCTGAAATGGAGACTGCCAACAGATTCTGGTTATTAGGAACACCATATTTATTTCAACAGCACATGAACCATTTTACTTGATGCACTGTTCTCAGAGTCAAAGCCACATCCATTATTGATTACAAAACACAAATAAATGCAGGAATTAATATTTATGGGGGTAAAAAAAAACAAAAACAAGTGTCTTTACAACATAATATGATTAACTTGTAAAAGGCCTCTTGGTGTTGCAGTGAAAGTTATGAAGAATTGTCAAAATTCTGGGAAAGTTGAGCAAGCCCTCACAGACATCAAAACAATCAGAGCCGAGGTTAAACTTAGAAACGTTTCAAAAAAGAAGGATGGGCAAAAATCCTCTGCCTGATTAGTGATTTTGGAGAACACTGTAACCAAACAACTGGAGAGTAAATAAGGCCAATTTCAATCATGATATTTTGGCCATAGACCACACAGATTATTGCATGTCATTCAGACTAACAAGGGAGATATAAGAGAAAGCTTTAATGGAGCTTGAAGGAAAATCAGAACAAAAACATGGGCCAGATGACGAGGATTTTATAACATTTCGTTAAGTAATGGTCTGTTAGTTTTTACAGTCTATGCAGTCATTAATCCCATCTTCTGTTTATAGGAAAGTAGGGAGTTATGGTTCATTTGATACAGCCTGCTTACCAAATGTGTTTGGTCTCTTATTAATTTAAACCGCTCCTCATGAAAAGCATAAAAGAATTATACTACAAAGGACCCGTGTGTGCAACATAACTTTCTCATAAACATAATCAATACTGTTAGCAATACAATTAAAAATAAAGCAATTACAACCATTTGTCCAATGTGTACTTCCTGTGCTGTTGTATGAAAGAAACATGGCACTGCATTGTTTTCTAGATATTCTGCCATCCCAGTGCTTCCATAACTTGTAAAGCATACAGTGTCATTGATGTCAGGAACGTTTATCTTTAAAGCATGCAGGACTGTCAGCCATTTACTTTCACAACAGTTAAAAATGTTTTCACTCATATACACAAGTTGTAGGTGTGAAGACAGAGCAAGAATCAAAGAGTGGTTCAAAGACGTGAAACGATTATTTGATATGTCTAGTTTTCTCAGAGGAGAGCAGCCTAAAGAGCTGGGTAGCCTATCGAGCTGGTTGTGAGAAATGTTTAGGTCAGTTAAAGCTGGCATGTAGGGTAAAGGAAGATCGGAGCTGGTTATGTTAATTTCACTGAGAATTAAGGACTCAAGAGTGTTTTGCACACCTTCAAATGCACCCACTTGCATCACCATATATGGATTTCCTGCAAGATTCAGAGAACTCAAAGAGGTTTTGAGAAACGAGTTTGGCTGGAGTATTTCTATGTTGTTTCTCTGTAGATTGAGATGTTTAAGAGTTCTTAACAGTCCAAAGAGAACACATGAAGAGCTGAGGTTTACTGATCGGGAGTTTTGCAAATCACCCGTTAAGGCACAAGGCTGCACAGAATTGTCTTGCAGATTTATTGTCTCTACTTGTTTGAGCGCTTTAAAAAAATGTTGGGAAATTGATGCAAGCCCATTACTCTGCAGGTCAAGAAACTTTAAAGTAGGAAAGAAAAGCTGCCGAGGATGTTCTGATTCTGTATGGTCTCTAATATTCCAGGCAATGCTTTGTAGGCAGTTGAAGCCAAAATTCAGAGTTTGTAAAGATGACAGAAGGCTCAAAGTCTCTAAGGGGAAAGACTTGAAGTTGTTGTAGCTCAGGTCGATGTAAGTCAGAGGCATTAGCCTCCAGTTTGAATGCAGGTTATTTTTTTTGACTGTTCTCTCCTTCATTAGCTCGTTATAAAGAGTGTTGACCTCTGACACCATGGTAGCCTCTGAATCCAAGGCACCAACCATGTTATTCTGTAAATATAGATACTTCAAGCAATTCATCTTTGGAACAATTGGGAAATAAAGGAGTTTGTTGTGACTCAGATCAAGAATTTCAAGCCTGTACAACCGGTTGTTCTCACGTGTAACAAAGAACTCAACGGAGTTTCTACTCAGATTTAGATATTTAACTTGAATTAGCTTAAAATCACAGATATTGGCGAGGTTATTTTTAGCCAAGTTTAGCATCTCTAAATGGCTCAGTGGTTCAAATGTCCCCTCTTCTATCACTGATATAAGATTGTCATCAATAGTAATGGACCTCAAACCTTTACTCTCCTTGAACAAGTTAGGTGAAAGTCTTGTCAAAGCATTTCCTGTCATCCTAAGTTGATCAAGAGAAGGTTTGTTTTGAAGGTACAGCTCCATTGCATCATCATTCAACCCATTCATTGATATGTCCAAACTCTTCAGTCTGCTGATGGATCGGAAGGCTTTAGTGTTACTGCCAAGGTTGTTGTTCAGACCATTTCTGGACAAATTCAACTCTTCAAGTCGAGCCAGGTTTTCAAAAGCTCCGTCGGAGATGAGATCCAGCTGGTTGGAGCTCAGGTCCAGCTGTTCCAAGTATGGCAGTGCAAGTGTGTGCAACTGTCTGATGAAGTTATTGGACAGGTCTAGTCTTCTCAGCCTTACATCCAAATCCAGGGGGACCGAGTAGAGACTCTGGTTGTTCCAGGACCCCTCCTTGGAATGAAAGGAACATTAATCATAATCATAATCATAAAGTGAACCATAGAAACCAAAGCCAAACAACCTTAACAGTTCTAAGATCTCAAACACACAAAAAAGTGCAATATGACAGACTTTAAAATTGCAATGGTATTACAGTTTTTCAACATGATTCACAGTAAGCGTACCTTTGGCTTGAGATGTGTCAGTCCAGTTGTATAGAGGTCATGGCTGAGTGACCAGAGTAGTAAAAGATGAGAAAACATGTGTCTGACCATCCTCCCTCTGCTGCTGTGCTGAGCATTCTACCATAAACACACTCACACACCCTCTTATACCCATGCTTCATAAAAAAAGAGACAGGGAAAACAGCTGCAGACACCAGATAGGCATTGAGGATACTATATATAGGCATTACAAGCTTGGCTATTTACACAGAACACCTCCTATTGTGAAACTGTAAAAAAAAAATAATATATAAAAAAATAAAAAATATAAACCCTCAAATTTGTGTAAATGTTTTATTTTTTCAAAGTTATTCATATGACCACTCAGAGCAGAGATGTTTGAATTTAGAACAATTAATGAATAAAAATATTATCAGTGAAATTATTTCCATTTTAGTTATGTTCTCATAAATTTTAACTGTAAAATGACATCCAGTATTCAGGCAATATGGTGTTAAGGATTTCATGTCAACCAGGATGTAACCCCAAAACGATATAAATTTATACCTTTATTTGTTCCTGACAAAGTCTTAGGAACACGGAAACGGTTCTAAAATAGATGAGAGGAACAAATAAACAGACAGTGCAGAGGTGGAGCTGCAGGGAAGCCCCCAGCGAGGTATAAAGAGATGTAAAAATAGACTGATGAAAGGAGGTGGAATCACATATAAACAAAGCTACAGGACAGGCCCAGGTGGCTTTGAAGAAGGGTTTAAAGCTTAAAGATTTCAAAACTCTTCAAAAGATGATCATGACTGTAAAAACAAGGAAAAGTTACCCAGCAGTTTCTCTTACTCTGCCACTCTGTCCTTTATCAGCTTCCTCTCACACAGCTCAGTGTCAGTTTCCTACATCCTGAAACAGTGAGCTGCATAGTTATCATCTCAACGGTTGTTATTATTTTTTTCCACATTAGCTGTATGACTTCAAAAAAGACAGTCTGCACCCAGAGAGATGAGCACATTGGGTCTATGTGGTATCACCAGCTGTCTTGATGCTGGCTCACTATGCCTGTCAGAGGAAATACACATCATAAGACGGTGTTTGAAAAGATACAACATAGGTACTACATTAAATATAAAGAAACATCTATGAAGATATCATTAGGCTACCACCTTCAACCAAAAATTAGCATACTTGCCAAAATAAGTCCAAGTTAGCCGTTACTAACTAATCACTTCTAAATTTGTACCACAAAATATTTCTGTCATAGCGTGTGTCTTGCTTTGTGAAAACTGCAAGAGAACCTTTGACCTTTGTATACACAGTAGGTCATCACCTTCTTGCTAAAAGCTAGCTGTGATGGTCAAGCTAGCTTTCTCGTAAAAGAAAATAAGCTCATTAGCTTAACTTTGCACAGACTGTACAGAGGAAAATGGTTGGCCATTATTTGTTTATTTGTAACTATATATTTCTAGGACCATTCTCCAAACCTTGTGATAAAACAACACTCCTAAGAATAAAAACAACTATCAGCCCTTTTAGTTAGCTTAGCACAGAGAAAGGAAACAAAGGAAACAGCTAGCCAGGATCCATTAATTGGTGACAAACCTCTGGCAGAACAATACTTTATTCAGTCAACAAACAAATTAATTTACACCTGATATCTTTGTGGTAAATCTTTTGGTTCAAGTGGTCACACAGTGCCTCCCTGACCTGCTGTGTAGTGTGTGTTGGCAGGAGCATGATCTGGCATTTCTTGTAGGCAACGTAATAGTTCTGCTGATGTTATTCCTGTTCTAGTTGAACTCCAACTTTGAATAATATGACCCATAACAGTACTTTGGCTTGTGAACAGAACCTTTGAATTAAGCAGAACATTAGCAGAATACTTGGAACAAATCAAATGTAAATCAACTTAGTTATGCTTGAATTAAAGTGACACAATACTTGTCCAAACACCAAGTAATAACCATCCTCTTGGACAACAATTCTGTTTTCCTTCCGTGAAATTGCATTTCCTCGCTGTGCAGAAATGGTCCAAGAGATCTCTAATATATTTCCTGTGGGAGCGGCCAGATACACTTATTCAAAATAATTGCATACAGTGGGTTGCTAAAGCCACAGACTTGAATTCAGTTTACCTCTAATGTCGGGCTGTTTGTAAGCGTTAGCTGTTAAATACAGGAATAATGTTGGAGCTGGCAAGAAGGGAAATAAACATAATACTTTAATTTTATTAACTCGGCATACACTGTTTATGTGCTCAGTAACAGATTAGAGCGTAACTAATAGACACATTTTCAGTTCTCAGCTTTGACCCACCTCTGCAGCTGCTCTGTTCCCATTTTACTCTCCTAAGAAGAGATCTTCAGAGAACTCTGAGCTCTTTGCAAAGCACTTGCCTTGAGGTCCTTAGAGAAAACATAGCATTAGGAGAAAATGTATTATTGCAGCCTTATCTGAATACTCACTAATGGCATAAATCTCAGTAGTGCAATGTCCAAGATGACTCCATCCTGCATAATCAGTGACATACCTCCATTGTTTTAGACATCTTGGCCAATTTCCCACCGACTCCCTCAGAACATGGCTGATTTAATTGTGGAATTATGTCCCCTTGGAGTTTGCTTAAATCATTTTTCAAAACGCTGGCTCTGTGCACCAGGAAAAGACTAAGACAAAACATAAACACAGTGAGTGATAATACAGCATTGTAAAGCAGTTTGAGACCAGCAAATCTGACTGTATGTCCTCAAGTTACTCAAATGGGTGAGGTTACGCATCAGTTAACCCGGAAACCCAAAGTGTTCAGTTTCTAAATCAGGGACTATCTTCTCCTTGACTCTCAAGATGGAATTCATTTAGATGAATGAAGACTACAAACGAAATTTATTGTATTGTGAAACTTGCAGTCAAAGTAAAAGCCACATTTTAATAAAGACAAAAGGCCGTACTCAAAAAACATTATTCGTTCTCGTCTATACTCGTGCCAGCAGGCTCGAATGTGAAAGAAGTACTAACCTTTTAAATCAATACCACTCACTGCTCAAACACAAAAGACAAATGCCTTTAGACAGAAAATGAAACATTTTAATCCATCAATCAACTCCATTTACAAAAGTATATCCCATTTTATATACAATATGTACAGATGTATAAACAACTATCATTTTTCCACATGTAACTAAACAATAGCACTGTAAAAACATATCACTGATATTCTGCAGGGATGCCTTAGTGCAAATGTGTGCAAAATATATAGTGCTGATGCTCTGTGAAAACCTAATAACCTCTATTTCAATGGGTTTCTCTCATTTAAATGCTCATTTCAATCATTTCTTTTAATACCAAGTGGCATCAGGAGCTTTAAACCCATTGTTAAACCACTTACTTTTAACTGTTAATGTAATTAAATTCATTAAAAGGGCCAAGTGTACAAATTGCAAACAACTTGAATAGCTTGTGTTTGGAGATACAAGATTATCATTGTACAGCACTTAAATTATGTAGATATGAAGTATATGTCAGGGCAGTGTCCGTCTTTGTTATAGAGAGAGTCTGTTGACACAAAACTGTGACTATAAATAGAGTCTTCTGAGGGGAATTAATACCAGTTTACATGGTCCTTTTAATACAGAACTGTGAAAGTGAACAAAAGTCAGCCAGGAGCTGGAGCTCTCTTAACAGGTCCAAGACTTAGGCTGGAAGGTTGCTTCAGATTTGAGCACCGCCAGCAAGTTCTCTCTACTTTTAAGTGCTGCTGTTGTTTGTAGTTATCAGTTCTGTCCAGCAGATGGAGCCTCTCCAAGCCTGACACTTCCCAGGAAGGTGGTGTGATTGGTCATGCTGATGAGTGTGTCCTCATACACTATACGTATGGAAATCCTCTGGCCCGCGCGGAGCAGGCTCACACCAGCCGTGTAGCAGGTGTTGAACTTACGCTGTCCTGTCTCAATGCTGCAGGTGCAGCGCAGGAAAGGGTTAGAGTCCACCATCACCTCATAGCTGGCAATGTCGGTAAAGTTGAGGTAGTACACCTGGTGAAGAGGGGAGACATGAAAATTCACAAAAGACTGAGAGGGGTAGTCAAAACAAGTCCGCATGATGTTAAACAGCCTATATAAAGCTGAAACAGCTGGGACATCAGAGTAGCCAACAAGGGCGTGAGTTATAGACCATCACGTATTACCACTGGGAGAGGCAGAAAAAGTAAGTCTTGATATATAAATCAAACATATACGGATAGGAAAAGCAGGCAAGCTTTAGATGTTAACAATAAATGCCAGTTGTGATGACTCTGAATTTTAAATTATAAGAGTTACGTCAAGGACCGTACTCACTTCTACCTGACTATATATGAAGTAGACACCATCCAGCAGCACCTCTAGCTCTCCAGAGCGAGAGTGCATTTTAAACACGCGGTGATGGATGGACACCATCTTCCAGTTCCTAAGGATGCCTTCAGAGAGATCTAAACATGTCACAACAAACAAACAAACAAACAAGAGGCAAACAGTCATCAAAAACGCCTATCAGCACTTTTTAACTACATCCAGAGCTCTATGCTGGCAGGAAAACAAACCAGCTGATGATGCTTACACTTCTTAAATGACGCAGTGGGACATGCAGCATGTGCCAGCATGAAGGGCTTCTGATCCTGACTCCGGTTAACATGGGTCTGACTTCTAATGTAAGCCTGTAACCGTCGACAAATCCAGTGATAGCTCTGGGATTATGTCAGGGTTACCTTATAGTAGATATTTCTGGCAATATTTAGCCCCATAAACCATAATTTCTCAGTCAAACTTTAGGAAATAAGAATTTTTTATTTTTTTTTTAAAAAAGGGACAAAACTTGGTATGTTTATTTCATTCTGACGCACGTCTGTGGTTCAGCAGGCATGTGTTTATTAGAACCACTGGATCTCTGACGAAGGACACTGACAGGGATTAGGCCTGTTTATTGTTCTGTGTCAAACACGGGTGTAACTACAACCGAGAACGGACAGAAGACCCACCTTCTCTCACTTGGATTGTTGTCTCCTGCCCCTGCAAATGAACCACTGCAGGCTGAAAAACACAAAAAGCCTCTGGTGACTGATCCGAATGCGCAGTAAAACAAGAGGAACAGCTGTTTCATCAGGAGGTTTTGTGTTAGGGTAAAATTTGATTTTAATAGCTGACATACTCTACCTGGAATTCCTTTGTTTTCGTCCTATCGGGAACCCCTGTAACAATAAAAGAGGGAAAGAGAGATACAAGATAAAGTTCTGGCCTTCGACACCGCTGAGAAGAAGAGATGATGATTAAAACAAAACAAACAGTGAAATAGTTTAAAGATGGATCACTGCTATCCCACAGCATGTTTGACAGCCTGAACCAGAGACTTGAACTGAGAAGGCAATGAGTTCACCAATTTGACAACCTGAGCCCCCTTCCAGTGTGGGAACGCGCTTACATGCAGGAAAGCGCTGTAATCTAAGAACAAATCTCTCCACTCGTGGGTGTTTCTGAGTTCTCTGGCTCGACTCTTGGCTATCTGAGCATGGATGAGATGTGTGTCGTTTCTGTTTTATACCTGACGGACCTTGACTGCCCGGAGGCCCTTGTGGCCCAGGGGGTCCAGGGGGTCCTGCAGGCCCCACAGCATTACTCCCAGGAATACCGGGGATTCCAGGGATGCCCGGTGGCCCCTGTGGGCCGGGAGGACCAGGGGGACCAGGAGGCCCCGGCACTGACCTCTTTTTCCCTGTATAGACGGAAACCAAAATGTATCAGACTGAGTCAGTTTGGAGAGTGTATTTTATTTATACCGCCTGAAATCACAAATTTACTTCTAATGGCTTTACAGTCTGTGTAGCTCCATAAATTCTGATATAAAGAAAGGAAACGAAGGAGATACGACTCTGGAGGACAGAATTAGACACATCTCTGAGCCAACTTGGTTGTTGCAACAACTTTTTAAGGTTCCATCCTAAAAGCAGCAGTTAGCAGTCTAATGAATGACTCACACAACTTAAATGTAGGCCATGTTATATATACATATATATTACCTTTTTTCTTCTCTTTCCTCCTCTCTCTCCCAGGCCCAGATTCTGTAAGAAAGCAAAAGCAGTGTGATCGCTCTTGAAATGGTCTCTTGAACAATTATCATCTCAGATAACCTCTCACATATCCTGCTCGTTCTGTGCAGGTATCAAAAACAGACTAAAATAACAGATTCAGATGCACGACTCTGAACACTGGAGTTGAGGTATGTCAGTCTGTGGTATCTTCGAGTGTAGTAATTTGTAAGTGTGGTTTCACCTCCTCTGTATGAACAAGTGCCTTAAGCATTCACAGGCAGTGGAACTGGAGAAGATCATTAGAGAGATACTTTATCCTGCCAAAATCCTTTTCTTTGAATTAAGCCCAGATGGAGAATGCAGATGAAAGTGTGTCTACATGTGGGTGTGTGCATGCGTCTGTGTGTGTGCGACTCCCTTTTACAACACGTGTGTGTGTGTGTGTGTGCATGCAGGCTGGTGGGGCATCTGTGTCAGCGCATGAAAGACAAAATGCACTTAGTGTGCATCTGCATGTGTGTGTGTGTGTGTGTATGTGTGCAGCTGAAGAATCCTTTTCAAAAAGCCGTCTCGCTGCTCTCATGTTTACCATGTCATTACAACTACAAAGGCCATTTAACCTTAAAACCTCACAGTTTGAGTCCCCCTCAAACATATGGCCAGTGTTTCTCCTCTGGCTAAATGACTGGATGCATCCGCATAGATTTCTCTTAACGAGCAGCCCTATCTGGAATCTGGTGCCCGTTAGGAGTGCCCAGAACATGTGCACACACACACACACACACACACACACACACACACATACACACACGTGCAAACAAGGGACACACACATATGCGCACACAAACACACACACATCTAAGGCTGAGATTACAAAAGCCTTTGTCTGTGCGCTGAGAGCAGAGACCTGGGAATGATTAGTGTTTAGAGGCTCGGGACTTTACTGATTTATGTAGAAAGTCTCAAAGGTGAGTTTTTTCTCCTAATTTAAACACAATCACTAAACTTCCCCCAAAGTATTCAGTGTCACGCCACAGACATCGGAATGTCTTGTGATCATGCTGCACTTGTTGCACTCAGACATGAAACTTCAAAGACCACACTTTTTTTTTTATTTGCATAGCTCACATTCTAAACACAAACTACAAAAGCAAATTCAGGCGTATCTGCCTCGTTGGATTTCTGAGAAGTCATTGATTACTATAAATCAATTTGTTGGGATTAATGGAACCCTGAAAGTCCCTGATGACAGCTTGACTCCCGAAAATGACTGCATGTTCCACAAAGTGAGTTTTATTTTCTGGTGTTTCATCACGACAGATAACACAGCTGGAGTTCAAAGTCGAGATGTGAACTCTCGATGGATGAAAGAGATATTTTGGGGACTTCATATAATTTCGAGACGGGGGAAATCAGCGCAAGGCTTTCGCTGTCTGTTTCAAATTGGTGAAACCCTCCCAAACTCCTTGTTGTCCTTGTTTGCTATCCAAGTAATAATCAATCCCATTCTGTTTAATCTCTCGCTCTATAAACTAGGCAACATTATGTGGTGGAGCTGCTCTGTTAAGTAGGCACAAAGCAGTAAAAATCGATTTCCTTAAAACGTGAGAAACCGTTAACAAACTGTTTTCAGATTTAAAGAGATGTGAGCCCACCAAAAGCCTGTTGTTCACACAGAGCTGAATCCCCTCCAAACAAGCAGAGTTATGGAAAACAAGGCTGGGCAGTACGGCTGCTGGTTGCCAAGCACTGCCAGAAAATACACTGATGCAGGTGCATCAGAGAGCAAATATTTGTGGGTTTTTCGTCATTAAATGAACTGACATGGGGCTATAAACATGAAAGATACACAAGAGATGACCTGCAGAGCACTCGACTCACAGTGTTCAGCAACAAGGTGTCAAGAAAAAAGACACAGCAGGAGAAAATAATCCTAAATTTAAAAAAAAAAGAAAGAAAAACTACTTGCCTGTTTCTGGCTGCTTGCTGGGACTCCTTTTCGCTCGCTGAGTTATGCCCCTGTGGTCCTCTGTGGCGTGGAAGTCGCTATTTCTGTGCAGTAACTTCTCCTGGGGAAAAACAAAAGAACACATTTATGAGAATGGAAATTCACACGGCAGAATATTCATGAGCTTTCCACACAGTTTCTCCTCAAAATTTTAAACAGGCCAGGGTTATCTCATAAGAATCCTGCGAGGTCAAAAGAAGGAATAAGTGACACGAGGTTTCGAGAGCGAAACCAACGGCCTACAAGTGGCCTTTCTGTTCTTGAGGTATAATGTTTGCATAGACACAACTTGGGGCATTTGAAAAGATGTGAGACACTGACAGGAAGCACATTCATTTGTAGCCAAGTCATTGTCTGTCCCATTGGGGCTGTAACCCATCCTGTAACCAGAGTCACTTTTGTCTGTGTTTGTGCCGTTTGAGACAGTCACCTGGACACGACTGCTCTAAAATTCACCTTTTTAAACAAAAGGGGGGCATGAATTGCAGTAAACGTGAGAGTAATACCCATTCATGGGTACCTGGTCCCAGCCCTATTTCGAGGTGGCATGAATAAGCTAAAAATGAAAAGGATCTGATGGAGCTGCTCTGAGCTCATCCCTAAAAAAAAAAACAAAAAAAAAAACTGAGAAAGCAGCGCTACAGCGGCGGGTTGTTCCCATGGGCGAGTGAGTGGTGGGACAAACCGCATGCCTGTGTTCTTGTGTGACTGGTTCTGGTCGTCCTAAATTCACATGAACTCTGAAGGACGTGCTGAACTGACTGTAACATGCCTGAGACACAACCGGCTCTGACAACCAAAAAAAAAAAAAAAAAAAAAAAACATCTCGTGCTAAGGATTCTGAAAGTTTGAAACGCAGATTATTCAGTCGCCTTCAGTTTGGACAGCCAGTTCATGATCACATCTTTGGAGGACTCCCAGAACGCTGATAGACAAAAGGGAACTTGGGTTTGAAACACAACAAGACCACCCAAAGGCCTCTTTGCATAGAGCCTCAAATAGATATACGAGATCAATTTGGGTCTCACTTTGGAGTGTCAGCATAAATAATGTCAGGAGTGAAAGATAAAGGCCTTCAATAGCTGAGGACAGATCTGACAACGTGTATTTGTGCTGGACATCTGCTTGGAGTTTAGATAACTGACATCTCCGAAGCAGCGACACGTGCAGCACCTTAGCATGGATCAGGAGACAGTAAAAATGAATCAAACAAGCTTACTGACAGACACTCTGACCTCTTGGGGCCATTCCAAGTTGGGTACGAGACGACGTTCTCCATGTTTCCATCTGTGATGCTCAAATAAACACAGTTGTTAAACCCCAACAGCGAGAAATCTCTTTCTCCTGAAAGCAGCATGAACTCCCCGTGCCTCTTTGTGTGGTTTCTGTGAGCAGAGCCACTGAGAGACCGTAAGAAGACAGACAAGCAAAGTTATGTTTCGAATTTACTTCTATACCTCGTCTCAGATGTGGGAACCCCCCCCTGCGGTAAGGGATGAGCTGTATCATGTCAAACACCCCCCGCTGGCTGTGTTGGGCAGCTCAAAGCAGTTAAAGTCTACATCCCCGTCCAGCTGCCAGCCGTGTCTGACCTTATGAGCACGGGAATTCCAGCCCGACGGAGGAGTGTGTGTTGGAACGGTTTATCGACACACAGACCTCCAGATGTTCCCGCGAGCAGCGACGTTTGCTGTTCATTTGGTGCGCAGGTGTCTCCACATCTCCTCTCCAGCTGTTGGCATATAGGGGGCTTTTACTTCTCAAAGGATTCTGGGTGTATGTTCAGGCATATGGCATTACACTTTCGTCTGTTCTGACAGCCAAACATGATTCAACAGACAATTTTTGGCCCGAGATTAAGCTCTAGCAAAACGACAAAAAACAAACAAGCAAGCAATCTGCTAGGCTACTAGCAAACCGGAGCTCCAGATGAAGGCTACAAAGTGATCTTTTAAAAGAGTTATTCCGTTATACGACTTTGAGAAACGCTTTGTGCCCTTGTTTGCTTCACTTCATTACAACATTAGCAGCCTTCAAAGGCACGCAGGGTTACAGTAAATCAGGATGACAACGTGTTGGTATGTATGCCAAGTGCCAACTATTGAGTAAACCATTCTTTTTTTTCTTTTCAGCACAAGGGGAAAAATGCTATTAATTAGAGGCCTTTTTAAATCTTCAAAGCGTACAGGGGGGTGCTCTTGCGCAGAGAGATTCCCTGGTGCTCTGTGAGGATATGACTAAAATTCAGTCACCACAGGGATGTGTAATTTTGTGATCACAAGACTTCTTTTTGCCCTATTAACACTTAGTATTACACCAGCTTATAGTTTACCCTTTAGAGTGCTTATAAAAGCCAAACTCCCTGACATTCAGGCAAGCTGTGAGAACAGAATGCCTCAGCTCCAGCCTTTTTCTTTTCTTTTTTCTTTTTTTTTTTTTTTGGGCTCACATTCTTGTGGCGGTAACTCCTCGAAATCTTCAGCCAGCAGTGACAATTAGTCACTAAATTGCGGTTGAGAATGTGAGGTTACAAAGTTGAGGAGGTGAAACTTGGGGCTTGTGGCTGCAGGCTCCAGATGCAAAGCGGGTGCCCATCACTGCTGTACAGGCGTTACTCCGGCAAAGTGCTGAGGACACAAGGCTCATAAAACTCATGTGCTTCAAACTGCTGGACTGAAGGAAGACAGTGAGTTTTCTTCTTTAATATCACACAGAAAGGAGTCCCGACCTCAGCCAATATCAGACAGCGCTTTCTGGAAGGCCCATGTGTTTCCAGCCATAACTCCGGTAATTTAATAACAGCATCTATAGATTGTCATCTGAAAAAGCTGTGGAGTTCAACCTAAGGGAAATGTTGCCTGTCAGCAGCCAATCACGCGTCAGATTGTTGCAACATTTGCTGGCAGAGTGACTTCTAGCTGTATGCTTTGAGAATTTATTATATTGGTAGATGTTTGTGACTCTGGACTTAATCTTTACAGGGCGTCTACGCCATCCGTCTGTCAAGACTGTTCAGTGATATGTGGAAAAGTATGCAGCCTGGTACGTCTGATGTTTCCACCTCCTCTGCCTTGTGTCCACACCGATTAGTTCCTGACACCTGCTCATTCTGTGCAGATGATACTGCTGTTTTAACTAATCAAGCACTGGTCACAATTAAGGCAGAAGTGGGTGACAGCCCACCCTGGCGCCCCAGAGCTCATGCACTGCTGAGGACTTTGGGTCCCATCAAACTGACTTTTTTTAATAGCCGTTAACTAGACTCCAGATGTTTCAGCATCTGTTCTCTGTGAGACTTTGAAGGCACACTTCAGAGGAGAAAATTATTTCATATAATGGTTATAAGAAAAATGCTAGGCGAGAATAAAAAGCAATCCAAGCTAACACAATTAAGTGTTCCATGGGTGGATTTTTATTTTGTCTCGCCGCTCTGAGGTCAGGTGAAAGAGGGTCAGGCTGAGCTCCAGTGACACTTGCGCTTTTTTTTTTTTTTCGCTCCTGCTCTGTATCACACTCTTGTTCCAGATCTAGAAGCAACACACACTCACACACACAAACACACACCTGGAAGGGGCTTTTTACTGTTGGGAACTGCGCAGATCTGCTGGACAGCTGGGGTTTACTGCCTTGCTCAAGGGCATACAGACCGAGAGCATGGAAGGAAAGACTGTTTGTTCACGTCCCAGGCACGGATCATTAATGACCACATCATCTGCTCTCATTAAGAAGCAACTGAGAAGGTGTAAGATGTTAAGTGGTACTTAATTTTTAAGTGTCTCTCTGCAAACAAAAGTCCCGTCAAGATGTTTCCTTCTGCAACAACACTTTTATGCTACATGCTACATTTCTTACGGGAAGTCTTTGATTTTAGAAGAGATTTTTTTTTTCTGCAAAAACATCTGAGAAAACTTAATTGAGCAGACATCCTGATGGATAGCGATGTTCTGAAAACTGATTTGAAACTTGTAGTATTGCAGCACACAAGCCAAGATCCTTATCTGGGAGTTATAACAACAACCATTTTCTTCAGAACAGGGGAGTATCTGCCAAATTCCTGCAAAAAAAAAAACAGAAAAAAAAGAAAAAAATTGGCCTTTGTATTCTAAGTTAACTTCACTTTTTATCTGCAGAGAGAATGCAAAATAAGCATTGAGTGGTGAGTGAAGGAAGACAAGAAATTACAGACTAAAATTGAACTTTTAGGAAAATCTGAATGAAAACCTTTAGCTGACTGGGAAGAAAAATCCACAGATATTTACAGAGGATGTTTTTGCATGGAAACGCTTGTCACTGTCATTTTTCTACCGAAAATAACTCCTTCCTCCTGTAACACAATGATTTCAAGAACTCGAATTTTCTTTCATATTTGACCCAAGAAACTGACAACTAAATGTATTGATTTCCACTTGGCATGAGATTTAGCATGGCGGATTTATGTTCACCACTGACCAGCCCAACTATCTGACAAAAACGCAAAATAGGTGTGCAAAGTTGTTGTGACATGATGGGAAGCCACAACAAGTGTCTTCATGGGAACACATCTTGAGCCGAGGAAACACTTTGATAGACTGCATGTGTATCAGCGAGCATGTTTGTTCCCTTACGTGATCAGTTTGGCTGTGCTTGTTGTCTGAGATGACTGTTCATGTTCTGTTACACTTGTCTGTATACCTGCCTGTCACATCCAATTTCACTGATGCTGCAGAAGTTCCTTTGATGAAGACTTGTGTTAAAAAATCCAATAAACATTTTTTTTTTGCTCCACAAAAAGAGACGCTTCAAAGGAAACACTTGAAAAGCTAACAAGTGCGGCCGCTGCGTCCAAATGCCACATGCTCCTGTTTCTCCAACTATGTAAACTGTGGGATGTGTAATCAGAGTTGTTTAATGCAGACATCTGGCACGGACAGCATCACAGCGCTGTTAAATATTTACAGCTGGGCCGCAGTCTTTCACCTCATGAAGCGTCACCATCTGGGTTGAATTCCAAACCGCTCGGTTTTAACCAGGGAAACCGAACTAAAATAAGCTTTGCAAAGCACTAAATGAATAGGCTGAGCTTTCCACTTGTGAAAGGAAAACGTTGCAAAAACCAAAACCAGCATCTGAACTCGATAATGTTTTCAGAGATATAAATGCCTACATCCTGTACAAACTCCTCCGGGTGGTTATCATGTTTAGGGGTTCTGCACAACTTTAAGTCCAGCCAATACCCCACACAGAGTATCATTTTCTCTAAAAGGTTTCACAACTGGTGACACATGAGCTAATTGAGCAAGCAGAGTTGAGACCTACACTCGGTCCCTTTGTACTGATGAGATTAGGGAGTGTGTGGAGGTGGTGGTGAAGAGGAGGAGGAGGAGGGGGGGGGGGGGGTCTGCTGTTGCCAAAGCCACAGACAACACACTGAACATTCAATCAGACCGCTGCCAGAAAAGAAAACACATGTGAGACGAGGCTGGCTCAGCTCCAAGTACCAACTGCCCCATCTAAGTCCTGATGAATTTACATCAGCCCCTGGGCTTTGCACCTGCTGGTGTTCCTTTAATTTTCCGTCCACCTGCTGCAGCACACTGACTGACCCGTCTGAGGGGGATCCAGCTGGGCAGGCTGCCTATGGTTTGAGCATCAACCTCTGTCTGTTTAGGGAGAGCTCTGGAAACTAGGCAAAATGGGTTAAATATGTTTCAGCTTAGGAAAAACAAAAAGCATCATATGAAGTACATGATTTACCAGGCAATTTCATATCCTATGTTATGAATGCATCACTTTGGATCATATCCCTCCAGACTTCCCTGATATGTTTACCTGAAAACGAGCCTTTGGCCAGCTGACAGACTTGAAGTGTATACCTTTGTGCATCGTTGTCCAAGAGGCTTACTCACGCACACAGGAGCCCTGCCTCAAAACATATTTGTCTGGAAACTGAGCAGGGTAAACTTCGTGACAAGGCTACTGTAAAATAAGTTGCCCAGAAACATGCCGTAACAGAGCACAGACACAAACCTGACACCGTGATACGGGAACAGGAGGACGGACGGAGGTGAATGAACACGAACAGCCTCCGTGGAAGGAATGAAAACAATGCTGTCTTGACATGGCGACCATCCCTATTCATTTTTAAAGGCGAAATATGTGTTGATGTTTTCAGTGTTTTTACCTCATGACCGTCTCCTCCATGGTTGCTCCCGGGGTCAAGTCGCGGATGTCCGGGTGAGAGCACCGCCGCCGGGTCAGCCAAGTCACTCCCTGAAAGTGTCAACATGGAGTCCCGCTTCTGGTGGATAATTTCCCTTTTGACTTCTGAGCGAAGGTCCAAATAGCAGACGAGGGTGACAGCGTGCAGACAAAGCGACAGCAGGAATAATCCCAGGAAGACAACACTGCTGCTGCTGCGACTCCTGCACTTCTTGTTGCACGTGCAGGGAGCTGCTCTGGGCATCACTTTGTCCGGGAAATCCTCCACGGGTGAACCATCGCATGCCATTATCGGACTGAGCGCGAGGGCAGTGGCTCTTTATCTCGGCATAATCTCGCTAGTTTGTCTCGCGCGGGCCGCGGTTATTCATCAATGTAGAAACTCATAGGTGCAGCAACAGCAGGTCGGCGCAAACTTCTTAGAGTATCTGTAGTAACAATGGAGACCCGCCCACCTCCACTGTGATTGGCTGAGGACAGTTGCGAACCCGGGCCAGAGGTTGGGGGCTCGATGCAATTAGGTGCAGTAGTAGAGCGACACCTAAAGGTCAGAGTTGGCAACTGCAAAGTCTCAGAGATGATACTGAGATTCTGGAGAGTATTAATCCCCCTATTTTTTATATATGTATTTTTTTTAAAATCTGTGTGCTCACTGTGTCATGTGATTATATATCACTTTGGGACCCACGTCGTTATCTTAGCATACTTTCCCTGTGCTGGTTAATGGGAAAAGGTTTGTCCCAGTTTTAATGTGTTTTGTTTATGCACATGTTTTCAGCTGTGGACATGCCATTTTTCATTGGCATACTTTGTTTGGCACTTTGTTTTGTAATGTGGGTGGCACAGAGCTGATTCAGAACGCTGGTAAATATTGCCCAGCGTTGTTTAAAAAGAACAAGAGGTTGATAATGGCACCTATTTCATCAAAAATTGGAACAGTTTTGCAAATTGTGTTCTTGAAGAGACATTATACAATTATACCCATTACATCTGGACCCTATCAGGTCTGCACAATATGATAGCAAGCTTGGAAGAGAGTCAGAGTCAGTGTGAGGTCAGCTACGCTCTGTGTACAACACCATCAGAGACTCTAAACACGCGTCAGTTAGCCGGACATGGAGGAAAGTTTAACATTTATGTTACGAAGAAGCCAGCTGAGGACAATGCTTTAGCAAGATTGAATATGGCACTGCAGTTTCTACTTTTTCAACATCCAAAGCCGACCTTACTTTTGTTCCCCTCAGATGTCGACTCTTTGATCTCTGAGGCAGGGAACGGGAGGTAGCCTGAGCTCAGGGCGTCCTTGAAATGATGAAACCAGTGCACTGAGCAGGCCTGAAACTTTGGGGTACTTGATGGATCACCAGCTTAGATTAGTTTTCAGGCAAGTGCCACAAAACATCTGTCTTTATTTCTGTGGGACAAAGTTTGACATTTGAGTGCACTTGACCTACAGAGAGGAACACTCCTTCATAATAAGAAGCTCACCCGACAGACACTGAATAATTGCAGGCTTTCGCTTTGTATTGTCGAGGAAAGTAATAGAGAGGAATGACTTTTGGAGATCAGAATATGGGCATTTCATCACTGTGAAATGTTTTCAGCACAAAATTTGAGGCCAGAATTCATTACAATATTTCTCATTTTCTCATTTTGCTCCTACTGCCACTGTATCACAGCCTATTTCTCCCTACTGCAATCTGTTTCATTCCCTTAGCTCATCTGCAGGAAAAAGTGATTCTAGTCAGCTGCCACTGAAGGGCAGCATTGCCAAGCCATAAATCAATAGTAGTGCATGCCAGTGTCCTGATGAACTTGAGCTTCAGTCATGAAAAAGCTCTACATTGGGGAAAAAAAAGCTAAAATATCATATTATATTCTGTGTATTCATTTTTAAACAGCTTCCTTCCATCGCACATTAAGGAACCATTTTCTCTTTTTTTCCATCATGTCATTATTGTTGGAGTGTATGATAGTGAAATCAAAGAGGGAAAGACAGTGAAAGTAACCCTCACAGGGCCTGTGTCTGAGGGCTCAGCCTAAGCACGTTTGCTATGCTTTTCATGTGAGCAGCAGCACAATGACTTTGAGAAGGAGATAATTCAAAACTGGAATAGTAAGGCACAGGCAACTCTTATGATTTCAACCCATATATATATATATATATATATATATATATATATATATATATATATATATATATATATATATATATATATATATATATATATATATATATATATATATACACACACACACACACACACACACACACACACACACACACACACATATATATATATATATATATATATATATATATATATATATATATATATATATATATATATATATATATATATATATATATATATATATATATATACATATATATGTATATATAATGGTTGTTTTTCAGCTGCCTTTGGGCATTTTCTCAGTGTATTTAGATTTGAAATAACTTACATTTTATTTTATTTTTTTAAGTGAATGGGGGTCAGGCAGCCCTCAGGTTGAGGTCATTTAACACAGGTCATCTCAGACATGCTTATGACAATTTAAAAGCAGTTCTTTCATGATTGTTTCTTGGCATCAAAAAGAGGAAAAATAATTCTGATAACATCCCCAGGGCATCAGTGCAGCGTACATAAATGGTGTGCCACTCTATCCTCTCTGAGCTTATAACAAGATTTAAAGGCTTTCCCTGCCAGATGATAGAGTTTTGCACAGGCACTCTTATATTTCATCGTGGAGAGCCGAGCAGTGGGCTGGGGCTCATGACTTCAACGAGCTGTTGGAAGATGATGGCTGAAGAGGAGCTATCTGTACATTTCTCCTCCCTGTTGATAAAAGAGCACAAATTAAGATTGACTTAGAGTGGCCATTATGAGGAATCACACATGAGCTGAAGTGATTCATCGCTAATAGAATAATAGCATTTCACATTACGGTAAATTGTTTCAGACCTCTGCAGCACATTACTTTCTCAGGAGTCATTGTTTCTGCACATTGAATTGCGGAGGTGTAACCTTGGCTAATTGATATGCTGTGGCATTTGATTTCCTACCTATAAATCTCCTGTAAATTGGACCACATCTCCCATTTCCCTGAACAATGATTAATTCACTCTGGTTGTGGGTGTCTGTCTTAAGAGTCCTTATCAGGATCAGAGAGCTTTTCTCTCTCTTTCTGCTTTTCTCCTGCACTTTGCTTTTTTCCCTCTTCACCCCCCATTGCTGTTTATGCTTCCATCTGTTTGATGACTGTAATGTGGAAGTCTGTGGCTAAAGTTAATTGATTTTTGTATTCCATGCAGAACTCAGGCCTCTTAGCACCCCTTTAAGCATGCGTATGGGATTTTTTTCCTGTTTCCTCCAGGCGACTGTGTTCTGAGGAACCAGTAAACAATATCATTTTAAACCTGCTTTATTAACTATTTTTGCTTTAATTTAATTTCAAGGGAGTTTTGTTTCCTGCAAAGAGGCAATGTAGATTGAAACAGTGCATAAAGAATGAGAGAGTGAGGGGCATGTAATGAGAAATCCAAGCCAGAACAAACAAATTGTGCTATGCATCAAAACCAAGAGGCCAGTCTATAACTATTAAAAGAAATTCAATTAAAATATAGTTTAAGAAAGATCAATTAAGTTAATTTTTTTTTAAATTTAAACTCATTTTCTACTAAGAGTACAAAAATAATAACTATTCTTGAGCAAAAATATAGCTCTTGGTTAATATAGCTCTACATCTGATTCATAAACCTGTATGCAGTGTTGTGTAGATTAATAAATTGAGGCTATATATGGAATTATGGAAAATTAAAAAGAAGAAATGCTTTTGGCATTATTTTCCCATATTGTTTCCTTGTTTTATGTTGACAGAACCATAAATTGTGTGATAAAGTGAAGTAGTGTCCATGATGTCACTCATTTGTTTCTGATACAGAGTTTTAAAGCCTTTTTTCAGTGGATGGCCATTTTGGAAATGCTGAATTCAATCAAGCTTTGCACTTTGTTGAGGTAAGATAAAAAAAAAGAGCCTTTAGTCTCTTTTACAGACAGCTACAGGTTGTCTGCCTGTCAGCCAAGTCAGTCCTTAAATGGACAAACTTAAAAAAAAATGATGAGTTATATAAATAGATCCAAGTTGTTGTTTTTTTGCCCCAGGCTGTAAACTTGTTCACTTTTTGCTGTAGAAACCAGAGTTTTTTTCTTTTTATTTGGTGTGAATGTGGTTTCTAGTGTTTCTGCACACAGCCCCAAGTGGAAACCTGAAAAACTGCAGCTTCTGCAGCACTTCTGCATGTGCATGATATTTTAAGACTGGAGGTTGCTGCTTGGAGAGAACATACAACAGAAAAGGTGTATGAAGCCATTGATCGCCCTCTGTTTGTTTTTCTTCTGAAGTCATGTCTGATCACGCAAGCTTCTGTGAAGTCTCATGTCCATGAAACAATTATCCCAAATGTCTTTAATCAAATCTTTTGTCAGCTATTCATGTAAATGAATTTAACTAGTTAGTCAAAAACAATAATTTCAAGTTCAACTAAGCTGACCCTAAAACTCTAATATGTTTACATAGAACCAGTTGGCATTTAAAAAAATAACTATAGTCAATGTTTCCTTTTTTCTTTCCTTTTCTTTTTTTCTTTTCTTTTTTTTTTGCATGTGTGTTGAATTGTGCGTGATACAGTGATTGTCCAAGAAATGTCTTTAGTTTGTGGTCTTCCTCTACTTAAAAGGGGTGTTTGTTTGCAGCGTTGTTGTGAAGCTTACATGCATTTCACCAAAGCTTTAACAGAAATGATAAAGAAATGAGCTGCCTGCTCCAACTAGTGATGACAACCCTGAGAGTCTAAAGACTGAGCATGAAAAAAAAAAAAATCAACAGAGGAGCTGTTGGCTTCAAAATCACAACATTAGCACAAAGATGTATAAAAGCAATCTGGAGGAAAACTGCATGTATTGGCAGCTTTATCTCCCTAATGTTTTTATTTCACATTTCACAAAGTCATTTAGCCGGTTTACGATAAAAAAAAAAAAGTTGTGCAGCCTGTTTGGTAAATGGTCTAAGCTATAAGAGTAGCCAAGAAAAATGAGCTCATCTCTTATCAGTAAAGACTGAAGGTTTTAAAGGTGAGAGCTTAGATAAAGTCCGTCACTACACAGATTTATGGACTACAGATAACTAGTGCAGGTTTCAGGAGGAAATTGCATACATTTGAACTTTCCTTTAAAACTTCAAGTTTGTGCACACCCTCATTTAAGTTTCTTTCCCTGGAAGCATTTTTCCTGTGCCAACTTTTCACTGTTTAAGGCATTTTATTAAACAGGGATGTTTTGCTGTAAAGGCTGTAATTTTTTTTTTTTGCCTTGCCTCCAGCTCAGTAGCTGTCCTCTGTGAGTAACCTTCGTTGTTTCACTGCAGCACCATCAGCATAGACAGAGGAGCAGGAGTCTGTAATTGTGTTTATTAATGAAAAGCAGAGGAGGTGAGGGATAGACAGTATCCCAAAACACAGGAATACAAATGTGCCATTAATCAGCACCACAAATTAACATAAAATAACAAAACAAAACACTGTTCATTTATAAACACTTAAACAAAAACTCAGCTTTAATTATTGTTGGTTCTGATATGATTTAGCTTATTATGAATAGATTAATTGTTCTAAAGAAGCATTCTAAATAATAATTTAATAAACAAACATTTATTTGACTAGCTACACTTTACAAATAAACTCCTCTACTTAGGAGTAATACTTTAATGATTTTATCTTTTATACTTAGACAAATAGTAGTAGTTGGTAAAGATAATGAAGCATATAACAGCTACGATGACGGATATTTCCTCTGTGCTAACAGCAGAGACAAAAACAGATTTCATACAGATAGAGAGTAATGACCTTCTGTCTGTCTTCAGGACAAACACATGAATCTGAATTAATGCTAATGATTTCTCATGAATACAAATGGATGATTTTCTTCCCCAACATGTTTCCCATAAAACACCTTATAAGTTAAAACTGTGTCATTCTTATGATTGCAGCTTGTTGTGTTGCATTAAAATGAAAATAAAAATGAACAAACAAACAAGCAATTACTAACATTAACAAGTACTTAACTCACAAAGACTAATTAGCCACTTGGGGGCAGTAAAGGCTCTTAATTCCAACTGACCAGCACTTATAATATAAAGGTATCATTTGGAACATTTTTCTCAACAACTGCCTATAACGTTAAGCAAATCTGGAGCAGGGAATGAAGCAAATTAAAAATTTCAATAGTCATAACTCTTTGCCATCTGGTAAAAATAAATCCAGCAGCCTGAGGAGCCACTGGACCCAAACCATCTGTAGGGAAAAGAAGAGTAAGATCCTGTCCTGCAATCCAGACAACAGCAGCAGAGCTGGTGACTGCATCTCTGAGATGCTGATTGCTACAAAGTAATTTAAACCATAAGCATTGTGATAACAGCAAGTGTTAAAAGTTGTAGCTTTCACCACACTTGGGTTTAAAAGTTTGTCAGCAGCAAAGTTCTAAGTAGGAGAGCTGAATGTGGACATAAATCTTCCCCCAAGAAGTTATGTTTACCTTATGTAACGTTAGCTGTTTCACCCCTTCAGGCTGTGGCGATACCCATCTGCTATGTATCCCTCAGAAAGTCCCTACAGCTTTATGTCTCACCCCATCGGGACTCATAACCACCTCCTCACTATACATTCTTGCACACATATCTCACTTTGGAGTTGCAAATGGTCCACTTTGTTTTCTGGCTAAGTTATGTGCAAGAAAACCCTGCATGATGCTTATTTTAAAGACACTAAAACATCCTGCAGAACAGTGTGAAAATTTATTTTTGTCTTTATGTTTAATTGCTAAAAATTACCTTTTCATTGTTAAAAAACCCCCTGAATATTTAACTTTGAAGTGAGGCAAATCAATTTTGTTCTAGTTATGGTTAACAACAACATAGGTAATAAAATATATAACTGAAAAAATAAAACTTATATGGAGCAAATTTTTCTCTTTTCATTCAAAAGAAAAAAAAAAGATGGTGAAAAGAATGTCACCAGGAAACATTTACAAGATACGAATCTGAATCATTTGAGCCATCATCCCACTCAGATTTTTCATGCTCTGCTGCCAGCTCCATCATCACAGGAATGTTTACACTTTGAGTTTTTAGGTATCAAATTGCTCAGTAACCCAGAGCAGGTACAGTGATAGAGAGATAAATTGGACTATCTTCTTGTATACACTTGTAAACCTTGGATGTGCTGGGAGGCTCAGTCTAACAAGCAGGTGAAATATGAGTGAGATGCATGTTTATGTGAGCCTTTATACGTGCCAGGATCATGCTTTACGGCCTCTCTGTTCCCTGGATGTTTTCCACACTGCTCGTTTTCAGAGGCTCATGTGAGGCAGCCACCTTCAAGAGCTCAACCTCTGCCAGCTTCAATAAACAGTCACTACCTATATCAAAACCTCTAAGTCAGACCAACAGCATGATCAAGAGGCACACCTGAGGTGAACCCAGAGGTAATCTACCCTTCTTCCTCCGGCTGCTGTGCTTCTCTATTTGTTTATTTCTCTTTGTCTCTTATGTTTTGCTGCTTATATTCTCTTCCAGCATGCGGTAGGAACAGTATCTTACACTGTCACCTCCGTGGTTGGACTTCACTGAATCTTCCACAATATCATGTTATGATAATCTAAGACTCATATATGCTGTTTTATTTTTTTTTTCCATTTCCTACTCAGGACCCGGTGACCTGAGTCCATTTCATATACAGCCTGCCCTGCACTTTGCCACACATCCCTCTTCTTTGTCCCTCTCAATCTCACTCTTTTTCTCAACTTAGAGCTCCACTTCACAGAGCAGTAATAGCTGGAAAGACAAATACCCGTTTGCCTGGGTCAGTGTTCATATTTTCTTCCTTATGGGGTGAATTCACCTGTACTCAACAAGATGAATGGTTGGGGTGCACTCACTGGGAAATGGATGTAGTTAAACAATCCTACCCCCCTTTTCCTTCCTCTGCACAGCTGAATGGACAGACTCAACAAAAAAAGAAAAAAAGGAAGAAAGAAAATGTGAATGGGAGGTGTGAAAAGGCTAACCACTGAAAGTAATTGCTGTTGTGTTCACCAGAGAGAAAGAAAACAACTTACAAGGAAGTTGTTTGCAGCGCACCAGGAGAGCCACATATCAAATTGCCCAGGAAGACGTGGCAAAGGTTCAGTCGAGCGAAATGAGCTAATTCATTTTAAAGCATGAATTCTCTGCCATTCTGATTCGTATTCTGACAGACAGCCTCAACGCAGCAACACCAGTTTTTGAGCTGGTGCTTCTGCATCAGGCACCTTCACACATTGGTGATTTTAATGGGCAGCAGGAGACAAGTGTTTGATAAATGTGCACAGCATTATATGATGTGATGTTATTGAACTCCACACAGCACTCTCATGTCAGAAAACCTGAATTGTGTGTGATGCTTTTTTTTCAAAGGCTACCACAAGTACCTGGTTTTGTAAAGAATCATACCCAGGGCCATCTGGCTATCTTCTGGCCGAAGCACTTTTCTTCCCACTTTTGTCCCACATTATTTATTCCAGCTGTATCTCCGTTATTGTGCTACTTAATGTATTGTAATTACTGAAAGGCAGGATTGGCATAATCAATTTATTTCTGAAAACCCAATGAGAAAGTTATTCTTCATGTGGGCCTGAATCAATATTACATTTCAAACCTTGTTTAAATAGCTATCTTTCATTGATTTGAAATGCACTCATTTGGCCTGAAGTGGCTAGAGTGCTAGTTTTATGTGTTTCTCTCCTGGCCTTTTTATATTTTATTTTTTGTTTAAAGGAGAAAATAAATCTTGTGAGTGCTTGAACACAAAGGGTGGGGTCAAATGAGGTCGAGCCCCTCCTCCACAGAACATATTTATTTTAAAAATATTAATGAAATCAAATAAATAAATCATTACATTTGAAGTACAGAAGAGTATTTTAGCCATGTCAGAAAAACAAACAAACAAACAAACAAACAAACGAAAACAACAACAACAATAACATCAGTATCACGTTATAAAGTGACGCCTTATATTGTTAAATTCATGTTTGAAAGGGGAAACTGTACGGAGACCAGAGAACTTGATGAAAATGGCTCACTTAGATGATTTCATTAAATTCTTCTTCATGCTTGGGTTAAGACACTTAACCCTTTAACCCTAGGTAGTTTTATTTTTCATCAACAAGGTGGAGAGGCATGGAACATGGATACAAGCTGCACCAGTCCAGTGCTGCTAAAAACTTCTCACATAATTACATCATCATGAAAGATTGTCATAATTCAGTATCACAAAATAATCTGATAATTATACAGTTTTTTATGAGTTTTTTTTTCCTGGCGTGTTAGCAATATACTTTCATTTTGGAGACATCAGACTAGATTATTAAAAATATATATGTAAAAAAAAAAAACTAAAAGAAAAAAAACATTTTCTTTCTGTCTTGGTTTTAGTTAGTTTCCAACTTTGTTGTAGGATGTATTGGTTGGTTTCTGCTGAGAGAAGTCTTGATTGTTTTCGTCATTTCATCAGGCTTTATTTTTTGAACCTGACTGTGAATATGTTTTCTAATGCTGTTAAAGTCATCTTTTTTGATTTGGTGTGTATGTGGTTTCTGGTCTCTTTCTGCCGACCACTGGCATCAAACTGATTTGTTATTGTTGACTGTGTCAGTGATCTTCAGCAGCTTCTATAAACTGAACCCTCACTTAAATTTTCTATCTATAAATCCCCCTGCTTAGTCTCGTACTCACCACTTCATGTTATGCTACAAATGTTTTATACGTATAGCATAACACTTTATGTGGTCATGAACCACATAAAACTTCTCAATTTATTCTTTCAACTTACATTATCAGCTGTCGTAACACAATTTGATTGCATAACAAGAGGCTTACTGCACTGGACATGGCTTTATAGCTGAGAGTTCACAGCAATCATATAAAGGATATGGCAAGAAATTAAATGGGTATAGACAGTAAAACAAAAAAAAAACAATCCCATTCAACTGTGACCAGCCTCTGGTGGTTCAAATAACGTACCACACTATCTTGTGTAAATGCAGCTTTATAATTCAGCTCCTACTGCAAAGACAGCACAACCTCAGATCTCACTTGAAAGCATCTTTCCTGATAGTGCAACACAAAGCTAGTCTACAACAATGCAAAGAGCTCTGTAAGTACAGAGGATGTATACCATGGTTTGAATAAGAGCATGTGATTACAGAAAAGTCTTTGGTCCTTACAACAAGAAGAGTCAAGCCAAAGTAGTGAGCTGTCTGCTCCAAACAGCAAACGCCATAATATCCATCTCTTAGAAACACCCATGATTGTTCAGAATGCATCAAGTTACATTTAAAGCAATTATCCTTACATCCTGTTCTGAGCACTTGGAACTGAAGTGTGCTGATATACATGCAGAGAAAAGTAACGCAAAGGACTCAGCAGCAGTGGAAATGATGTACTGCCATTGGTTCATCCTTTGAAAAAGCTTGCGGCTATCAGTATGGCAACAAGGAATTGTTGGCCAGCATGAGGTTAAAGGCTCGTAAATGAAGCTGCTATCAATCAAAACGCGGACACTTAACCTTATTAACAGGTTTGAAGTCATTGTGAAGTCATCTCTGCCTCTCTGACCACAAATAAATACCTCCTCTGTGGAAGGAACATCTCCATCACAGAGGCTTGGATAGTTCCAGCAACAAGCTGAATGAAAGATGTTAGCGTCTTCTTCTTCTTCTTCTTCTACTTCTTCTTCTTCTTCTTCTTCTTCTTTTTTTGAAGGTGGTGAATTAATCAGGTTCAAATTTCCCATCCCTCCATTTGCACTGCATCCTTGATGTCTTCTAATCTGTAAACCAAATGCCCACTTAGAACCACAGCATTACCTCAGACTGATTATAAATTATAACTTTATTTACTTTGTCCACGTTCGCTTTAGAGTGATCTGTCTGCACCAATCAGGCCATGGGGTAATCATAAATCAAGTTCATCGGACCTAAATAAAGTAGACAAGCCACACAGAGGTGAGATCACGCTTAGAAGTTTGCTTTAGTAGAGAGGCGCCTGTTTAATTTTCACACCTCTGATTAAGAGCAGTGCACAACTGTGTCCCAAAGCTTTTCACTGGGACCCAAAAAGCTTTAAGCCAGCACGACTCATTTGACCAGCTGTTATCAGTTGTCATCTGAATTTTAGTTACAGATTTCCAGGGTCCCTTTTCTGCCTCCAAGGTTTCCTGTTTTGGTAAATTGAAGCTACCCACAATTACATTAAATCATTAACTTAACGCCACTGTGACTCAGATATGTTCTAAAGCAGTGGTTCTCAAACTTTTTACACCAAGTACCACAGCTCACACATACCTCAAGCTCTGGAGGGGAAGAACAACCAAAAATACAAGAGATAAACAAAACATTTAATGAAATAGAAATAAGAAGTGCTAAGTCCTTATTTATCACTTTTGACCGGTGAGTCATTTGAAGAGTTGCTCATTGTGTAACTCTCCCATTTCTTTTCTCAAAGACCGACAGATGGTTCTGATTTTCATTGTAATTTTTTCCATTTCATTGATTTCATTCACAACGTCCTTCCATTTTGAATTAACTAAGTTATCATTTTTCAACCAATGTCTTGTAATTTGTTTCATTATTGCTGCTCTTAAAATTAAAAACAAATGAGTATCGATCTCCTTAATCTCTTCTGGTAATTTGTCTAGGAGAAGGACGTGTGGGTTGAAATTCAGAGAGATGCACAAGATATTTGACATTTCTCGAAGAGAATTATCCCAAAACTCCCTTATAACTGCACATGACCAAAATATATGACTGTGATTTGCAATTTGTTCCCAAAGTCTCTCCAGCATCTTGATGTAATATTGTCCATACTTGCTTTGGTTTTGGGGTGTTTTAAAATATCTTATCAAGACTTTCCACACATACTATATCTCCAATCATTTTAATTGGTTGTGTAATGTATGTTTCTACACATTTTTTTCCAGTCTGCTGGAGATAGATTATATGACAAGTCATTTTCCCATTTATTATTCATTTTGACACAGAGTTGCTTATTTTGGTTATGACCGGACTTAATTATTTGAACCACATTAGTTAAAAGTGTTTTTCTCTATTCCACGGTCATATACTTTGAGCATATATTTTACCAGGGGATCTATTTCTTCAATAGATCTCCTTTTTAACAAATCCGACATGAAACTTCTGATTTGAAATTATCTGAAAAGGTGAGAGTTAGGTATACTAAATTCCAATGATAGCTGTTCGAATGATTTCATTTCTTTTTCTCCAAATGATTGTTCATATTTACGCAGACTTTTAGCAGCCCACTTAGCAAAAGATAATCCATCAATAAGCATTTTAATTAATAATTTCAAACAATAGAAACACACAGTTTGAACATTAACACATAAGACACTAAAAGAAATGATCACAAAATGACTCCATTCAAATGTATCGCACCTAAAAGTTAAAAATTGTACTTAAATAGATGTACAAATAACTGTACATAAATCCACATTTCATGTAGTTGGTGTCATATTTCCTCACTGATTTATACCGTTTGCTGCTGCTGCTAGCAGAGTCTCTAGTACCTGCCTGGTGCTATAGGCACTACTGTTAGCATCTTTGCTTGGCTCGCTCTCTTCCTCTTCAGTTTTCATGCTTGAATCACCCTTAACCTGACCAGCACTTTTCTTCTCAGATTGATGCCAAAAAAGACAACTTTTATAGCATTAAATTGGTAAATAAAATGTACAGCCTGGTTCAAAAAACAGCTTGAGCCTGAGTACTCATTTCCAATATGGCTGCTGCCGACCAGAGGCTTCAAAACATTGTATTAGAAACAGGTGGGTGATGTCACAGAGACTACTGTCATATTTTTTAGTCAGTACTCTGCCCCCTACAGGCCTCCAGAGCGCTGGCCAATCAGAGGAAAGGAGGTCTGTGTAGGGGAGAGTCTAGAAAGAGCAGCTAAACAAAGTGTTTTAGACAGAGGTTGAGATAAGGGTTTTCTAAAGAGCCAGTGAGAGAAAACTAGAATTTTTTGAGCTGTTAATCATGTAAAGTTACTACGGGGGGGGACAGAGGGACAGAATAAAGCTTAAAAAAGCACTATGCCCCCTCTTTGAAGGTCTCATTCTGAAAAGTGTAGGTGTCTCCTGGTTTTCGGATTTTTCCTCGTTACAGATTGGAGAACATTCTCTGAGGTCAGGGTTTAAGGCAGTGTTTAAATATGATTGTAAAATTACGTGATGTTGTAATGACTATCGTTTAGCATGAATTTAAAAACCTATAAGTGCTCATATTGTATTTAAGACATCCATATCATGGGCTGGTTTAAACAAGTGTTCTATTAAACCGGACCTCAGAGAGACAGTGATTACTTATGGATGACTGCAGGCAGTACAGGATGTATTAGCAGCTAAATTAACAATCCAGTAAAATGCAAAAATAGAAGAGCTTTGTTTAGGATTTATTGCAGGTGCCATGATACATGAGGCCTGGGGCTTTCAATGATGTAGTTTTCAAACTATCAAGATTTAATGCTGCTGAGCCTTGAAAGCCTGTTAGTGAACCACAAGGACCATAATTCATTTCAGCTATATGACACAATGCATCTGTGCATCAGAGCGTTGGTGCTCGTCTGATTTGCAGCACGTCTGAGGCAACAAAAGCTGAAAGGAGAATAAATTTGAAATGTGGCAACTGTAAAGGTGAAAGTGCAACAATCAGGTTAGGTTTCAGTATCACCAGCTTGTTTTGTGGCAAACAGTATTTTACTTTTTCCTTTAGATGCTGAAATTATGTAATGTAAAGGTTTGATGTAAATATGTTCAAACTGGAAGGATGTTAAACCAATTGCCTAAAATTGACCTTCCAGAAATTCATCTGAAAATGTCATCACACTTAAAGATAAACCCTTGATATTTGAAGATTTTATTCTTATTTCAAAGTCAATGTCTGTATTCTTTCAAAAGTGGAAACATGTTTTTAACAGGGTGGAAGTTTCTGAACTGATTATTTCATTTTGACCTTGGAAAGTGCCTCAAACCTCCAACTGTCACTTTGAGTTAAGAATTTTTTGCTGATGAGCTCAGCTCCTTCACGCCCTCTATCTCCTTCCTCTCCATCTCATTATCTCTCCAAATATCATAACTTATTCAGAAGCCCCTTAAAAGGCAGACTATACCCTGACACAGCAATATGCACCGGGAGTCTGCCAGTTCATTAAAAACCTCATCAAACATGCACCATTGCAAACACACAGGGACACACAGGGTATATACAAGGGAGCTAATTCAGCTCTCTGAGAACGTGTGCTGACAAGTTTCCTTTGCCTTTGTATACACTTGAACACAATGTAGGTACGAGGCAACTTATTGTGTCATTGTGTCGTCTCTGCAAGTCTCGTGAAGATTTCAAGAATGTCATGCTTTCACTAAAAAAAAGAAAGAAAAGAGAAAAAGACCATTTGATCAATTCACAGTCTGCCTGTTTCATATGAACAGCCAGAATTTTTACTTTATATCCATGTTTAACAAATGGGAGAGTATAACACACCCCTCTTCAAGGCCCATGACTTTAAATGGTCTATGGTGGAGTCGGGTCATCCATCTTTGTAGGATCAATGACCTGTTTGCAACCTGTGCCACTTTGTTCATTCTCAAATAGAGCTGCTGACCGAAAAAAAAACTTTTAAATTATGTCATCAATCGTCACATACCCTGATAATTTCCCTGTCTGGCACCCATAGTTTAAATTACCCACACCTGGCTGCCATGTTGGTTGCATGTTTTTGATGAAAATCACATCGCCAAGAAGGAATGCCTTTCAATAGTCTCTGGGTAGAATAGCTTTGGGCTTCATTAGGGACCATACGCTTGTCTGACAACACACCCCTGATGCTGTGTTAAATCCCATATGCGGCTGTGTGTGTTTTTTCAGACCGTCTTAAGTTCTCTCTCTCTCTCTCTCTCTCTCTCTCTCTCTCTCTCTCTCTCTCTCTCTCTCTCTCTCTGTGTGTGTGTGTGTGTGTGTGTGTGTGTGTGTGTGTGTGTGTGCTGTGAGGTAAATGGCCCTCTTCAGCTTTATTACCTGGCCATGAATCATGAACCTTCATTACAGCCTGCTCATTGTGCTCTGAAGGTTAAGCAAACCAATTAGAGTTCCCCACACGCCGTTGGGGTTCTCGGCAACAACTGCATCCCTACGTCTTGCATTTTAAATAGGCGGATGAGGTCCGGGATTAGAGAAAAGAAAGGGAAAGAGTGCAATTGAAGAGGAAAGCTTGTTTGGAAAGCTGGGTGTGTTTCACGAGAAAGGAGAGAGACACTGTGTCAGGAAGAGAGGGAGGAAACAGATGATGAGATAAAGAAAAAAGAGGGAAAGAGAGAGAACGAAGCCCTATTAAAAGAAATGACACCGTCATGGTTCACTGAGCGCCTTCACTAGGCTGCAGTAGCCCTGTGCTTAATGCTCTCTGGCTGTCAGCGCCACAGTCAGCAGCACTGCCTGGCTGCTCCCAGGGGGAAGCTGTGTTGGTCTATGCTCTCGATTAACTCTGCTGCTTATTAGAATAGATACTGGGGAAAAGGACTCAGCCAACCAAAGAGCAGATCCGATGGAGTGCAGACGTGGCACACTGTGATCATAATGTGGAGAGTGATTTCTCAGAGTTCCTCAGCAAGTCCGATGTGCAGTTTAGATATTAGATCCTTTGATCAAAACCCTGTTTGAACTCCCCATGCATTGATTTTTCTCTGGCTTTTTTTAATTGTCATCACGTTCACTTTCCACGAATGAATGAGCAGTCAGATGTGTCTGTCATGAGAATGTAAAAGCCTGCGTGCATCTGCATCAGGACGAGTTTTGCACCATGTGTTGGGACTGTGAAAGCACAGCCTCTCTTATATTTCTGGTGAGCACCCTTGGGAGTCAGGTACTCTGAAAAGGCTGTCAAAGGAAGTTTGGAGAAACAAGTGAAATTACAGCTTTCATCCACATGTAAATGGGATAAAGGTTTCAGGAAGCTGGTTCTTTTCAGCACAGTACAAAGGAAGGCCAGTGCGTTGGCGAGTTGTGATGAGGGGTGGTGTTTTATCCTATGTGGCTGTTTTTTTTCTTTGTCTTGCAGGAGGCTAAATTTTACATGACCACTGACCTTAGTTTGAATATTTTAAATGAGCCCCAGATTCTGCTTTTGTGAAGGTAGACGATGAAACACAGGGACAGAACAAGGGAGAGCTGGAGAGAGAGTGATCTCATCTAAGAGATAGAAGTGAGGCGAAGGCTGGGAAAGGCTGACGCTGGCACACTAAGTTGCCATATTAGCATTTCACAGGGAATACTAGAAGAATCAGCTAGGAGACAAAATGGCTGGATCAGCACTGACAGAACCAAGGACTAATGTTCAGATGAAAAAACCCTCCTTCTCCTCCGCTTCCTCTTTCTGATTCTCCTCCAGCTCCACAGCAGCCACAGATGAATGATTGTCATGCATTATTGTACCTGGTCCCTTTGAGCTGGACTCGTGGTGCAATTAGTGTGTTTTCTCCAGCACTGTACTATGAGTGCAAATCAAGGTAGTCAGGCTTTAAATGAGTATTTCTATCTTTTTGTTGAGAACACCTGCTTTCTCTTTAAAGACATGTTTTGCCTCTTATCAACAACATATGACCACTGCAGTCATAAGCAAGTTTTCATTCATTCAGTCATCTTCTATACAGCTTATCCCGTTCAAGGTTGCAGGTGGCTGGAGTCTATCCCGGCTGTCTTGAGGCGAGAGGTGGGGCACACCCTGGACTGGTCGCCAGTCAATCCCAGAGCTGACACATAGAGACAACCATTCACGCTCACACTCACACTATGAGCAATTTAGAATCACCAATTGACCTAGTGAACATGTTTATGGGCTATGAGAGGAAGTCAGAGTACCCAGAGAGAACCCACGCATGCATTGGGGAACATGCAAACTCCACATTGAAAGGCACACCAGGCAATCCGAGATTTGATCTTGTGACCTTCTTGCTGTGTGGCTGCAGCACTAACCTTTGTGCCACCGTGCAGCCCTAAGTGAGTTTTCAAACTTAGATTATTTTCAGAACGTATGTTCCTCTTTTAAAATATGATTAATTAATGTATTAACACCAAGTGCAGATGTTTACATTAGCTCCCTCTCAACTCATCACTGAAAATCAACCTAATGAGAAAAAAAGCATCAGTTCCTTGACTGACCTCTTGAGGCTGTCCCTGAAAGTGAGTCAGTCCTGAAAGAGGTGTACTATATAAAGCAGAAACCTCTGGTCTAAAACATTATGTCTTTGCGGTAGAGCTAAAAACTGCAGTTCTTCGATACCCTTTTTTGACAGAACTGGTGCTAGTGCTATTCCGGGCTATTGCCTGGGCACCTGTTCTTTGTGTTTCCACCAAGGGACAACATCCAGTAGAAAAAAATGAAGCCTATGCGGAAGTGCTAAAGTTGCTCTTCATCCAGAATCCACTAGAGGCTGGCAGCAGAAAGAACAGAAGTCACATACATATCAAGCCAAAAAAAACAGAGATTTACGGCATTAAAAAGCATATTTACCGCATGGTTCAAAAACAACTTGGGTCTGAAACGCTAATTTCGCTATCAGCACACACTGTACGGTGAGTGAATTTTTTCTAATTCAGTGTTGTAGACAATATTAGTATTACGAGTGTGTCCAAACAGAGACTCAGATCAGCTCACGTGACTGACGGGCGCCCTATAGCTGTTAGAACGGAAGCTCAAAGTCCACGTCATATCCAAGATGGCCCTGTCCAATGATTGGCTTCATCTGATTGTATCAGAACCAGACTGGTGACGTCGCGGAGACTACATCCATGTTTTATACAGTCTATGGTTTCCACTGACAAAGCACTGGCTCCAGGTGCTAAAAACTGGTTGCAAGCACCTCCTCTTTGCTAGGCCAGAGCAAAGCACTGACTATGTCGGTGCTGGGGGCTAGGTTATTGTGACAAACCATCTGTTGAGGAAAACAACCATTAAAAAAAAAAAAAAAAAAAAAAAAAAAAAAAAACGCTGAAGAGCAAGGCGTCTTTTTTGGAATGTGTTACAGGCATCAAATTCAAAATGAGTGAATATTTGAAAAAAAAAATAAAAAATAAAAAATATAATTTAAAAAATAACAACCAGTAAAGTTTAACAAATAAAGTCTGAATAATAAATATATATATTTTTGTAGTGTATTCAACTGAATAAAGGTTGAACAGGATTTGCAAATCAGTGTATTTGGTTTTTATTCACATTTTAACACAACGTCCTAACTTCACTGGAATCTGGGCTGCATGTACATTTATCTACTGAAGCTGTTAATGTCTCTGTGCAGTTGGTGCACAGATTTGAATACAACTGGCTGAACATGCTGTTCTGTTTCCCCGTGTGTGTAACGTGTGTCTCCAGAAGCTGCTATCCTAGCAGGGTTAAACAGTCCAGTCGTCCCTTCCTTTAGTCAGATTTCCTTGAAGCGAAGTGGGGGACAGAGTTCCTGACTGCTGCCCTGTCAGCTTGACCCGCTTTAAAACGCCACCATCATCGGTGGAGAAGAGCTTTGAAATGCCTGTTAGTGCTGAGCGTCGGCTTCCCATTCAGAGCCCTCTGAAAGCCCCACTCACTGCAACCTGATAACAGCTCCAGGTGTCTGGATGGCGTCCAAATAGCTGCCTATAGTCTTCACTCTGTTAGAAAAGCTTAGTCCTGGTACCCCTGTTTGGACTGCCCTTCCCTTCTGCATCCTGTTTTCCGTTCTCTCTTTCACACATGCTCACTTTTTTCCTGTTCCGTTTGCTAAAACCGTCTCTAAATAAGGATTCTGTATTGATAAATGTAGTGACTGACTTCCCTGACAGTCTCTTCAGTCTGTATAGTCTTCACTTCAGCACCTTTCACTACAAGTTAAATAGCATGCTGAGATGCTTGCCATATTTACTGCAGTCAGCAGGTTTATTATGTTTCTATTGCTCTGGAAGCTGCTGTTTTTCTATGATTTTTTAGTAATGTCACATCTCTTGGGAAAGTTTGTATAAGGCCAGGTAAAACCATTTAAGTTCTTTCTCTTGCAGTTTTACAGTCTTGGTACATTATTCATGTGCTACAGAGCGGGTCATTCTGGGTAAATTACTTTGGGGCATCCCTGTTCTCATATTAAACCTGCAGGATGTGTATATTCCTCTTTTTTGTGCTTTGTTGAGCACAGCACAAAGTTTCGTTGCAATGGTGAGATTGTGGGTTTGATAACCCGTCCTTAAGGCTCTGGTTCTTGGTGCAGAAGTAATTCCTACCTTCCTTCCCCTGCTTCTGTTCCCATTGCACAGTTGCGTAACTGGTCAAACACTAACTATTTTCGTGTCCCACTGGAAAACAGCAGTCACCAAAGTTCATCCACTGAATTAAAAACTTGCTCTTTCCTCCTCCAGAGTACAAAGCAAACACTCAAAAGTTCTCCCGTCCTATAAGTGATGTGACTGGAATGTGAGAGAGCTAGTTTGACCCAGTTTCTCTATTATCGCAAAATGTTGAACATGCAAAAAAATGGCAAGATGAGCCTTAAAATGAGAAGACCGAGTCAATGTCCTGGAGGCATATGGCTGGAATGAAATCCACCCAACCCAGGCAATCTGTTTGCCAGGGAAGGAGACATTCAAGCCTTTTTTTGATATATTCATGTTGCACTCGTCCGCCTCACGCCTGCCTTCATCTCGTCCCTGCCTTCACTTGCTTCTTGGCTTCCTGTGAGGATGGCTCCTGTCCCACAGGCCCTCTGGCAGTCCAGGTAATAGAATCATGAGGCAAGTATCAGTTAGACAGAGAGGATGAGAGCGTCTCTTCTCCGTGTGACTAAAAGAGTGTGATGAGTCGAGTCCTCAGCTTCCTGTCAAATTATAACCCCTACAGTGTCATCATCTCTGACCAGGACATCTTCAGCTGGTGATAAGATGACAAGCTAATATCATCACCTCTGAATATGATAATTTCCAGATAAAAGTAACCCATTTTTGGTATTTTGAAACAGCTGCCTGCTCTTTAATTCTGGACCTTTGGTTTTGACTTCCAGCGGTACAATTAGGGCAGATTTAATGGTGCAGTTAAAATTCTGTCAAAGGTTTTCACTCGTGTGTGAATTTAAATTCTCGCATTGGCAGCTTAAAAGGCGGGCAATGCTTTGAGATGAAATATGCACAGCTGGGAGGAGGTGGCATCACATTACAATGTTTGTCATTAACCATCTGATAAACCCTTCCAAGTACAGTGAGTCATCTGTAACAGTTTATCTGTATGTAGGCAGGGTCATTCTTTGGTCAGTCATTGGGTTTCCTCACATGCTGGCGCAGGCTGTACGGGACTTGAAGCCAGAGCTTTTCTATAGGCTCTTTTAAAACTTGGAGGATGATGTACACTACTTACAATAAGTTGGAGTAAGATTTTTGGGATAGGGAGGCAATTGTATTAGGGTGATAGACACACCTCATTTTGTGTTTTGTGCACTGTGTGCAGTGGGCCTTACATATTGATGCTAATACCAAGAAATACAAAAAGACAACCCTTTTCAATGTGGCATCAATTTCAACATTTTTGGGCCATAAAAAGCTGGTATTGTCCAGTTCATCATTCAAACAGCCATGAACACATAACGTCACTTAAAGGTAGAGTTGATAGTCACAGAAAACTAGCATGAATTTGAATGTAGCATCTCCTCAGGACTCTGTTTAGCCCGCACCATTCAACACTTGGAGCACCTCCAAAATGACGCACCTTCTCACATGCACGAGTGTCGCTGATTCATGATCATATAATCGTGACTGTTTCAAAATCACAGACTCAAACCCGGCTCTCAGCACACTGTTTTTGTTTGCACTACGTTACCAATAATCGGGGTATAAATAGTTTTTCTGCCACTCTCCACTTGGATCCCTTTCAGTTATGCGCATTGAATCAGGGCTAGTGCTTGCTAGCGAAATGAACCCACAGTGGCGGGCAGAACGGCAGGACAGGATTTGATTGGTTTAAAAAATTGGATCCCAAACGCTCCTGCTGTAGACAGGATTTTTTGCTCCATTTTAAGAACACATCATTCATTGATTGCCTCCGGGATCATTAAAAGCCTGGAAAAGGGTTTTGTACACTGTGACAGAGGATCAGGGCCACATTAAGGATATAAAAAAGATTGAAGATTTCAAGCTGTAATATTACAAAGAAAAAAAAACATTTGTAAAGTAACATGCCCTTAACTATGTATAAAGCGCCTAGCTTTTACAAAATCTAAACTAATGCAAGGGACCCTAAACTAGCATTGTAGGAGACTGGTGACCCCCTGCCACTGGAAAACTCTGATTGGCCAATCCAAAAACAAACAAAAACAAACTAAAGAAGACTGAGGTAACTTGATGTAGCTGAGCGGTAGCAAATTACTACCTATGTGCAGGTATTACTGTGTTTCTTGAATGGACCTGCTGCTACTGATAATTTTGTTTTATTTTGTGAAATCCATAATGCAAGCATGTAGAAAGTATCATTCAGTCGAGCAGAAAAGAGTTCAAACTAGCTACACTCTGAGCAACATGCACATCATGAAGGCAGCCATTGTAATCCTCCACATGTGACCTACAGTCCTCTGTTGTTGGCAGCTGGGATTGTCAACACTGTTCAGTGTCTGATTCAAACATATGCATTCCCACATAGGCTTAAAGCTCCTCTGGGTCGTGTTTGGATGAGTTCATCGATGGTGCTACATTCACAGACAGTCTGGTTAGTCTTCCTGCTGAAAGCTGTTTTTTCATTTTAACTTTTGAAACTAAAGAACAAATGCACTCTGTGTAACAATGTAGAAAACAACTCAGCTCTATCAGATTTCAACAGTCAAACAGATTTATTTTGACATGAATGAAGGTTTGTTTCTACTTGCTTTTTTGTTGCTGGCTTTAATTTGCTTCAGGTTTATCTTACAGCTTACAAGAAGAATGTTTTTTTTTATCCATGAAATGTAGCTTTGGCCTCAGTGTAGCTCTATATCATAAATTATTACAGGTTGAGGATCACCGTTTTTTCTCCTCCATTATGAGCTTCTCCTTATCACTGCTTCTTTTTTTTGACCTCTGACCCCTGACCTGTTGATTCTAGGCCTGGCTCCTCTTGACAGTTGTTGTATTTAAGTCAGTTACATTCTTGCATCAAGACAGGGTGTTTTATTCTGAAAATTAAATGGATGTTTTAACTTTGTTTCAGTGCCTGACTTCCTGTCCTGAGCCGGGTTATCAGTTGCTGTCATTACCTGCTATGGCTTTGGGTCGCCTCTAATTAATTTTCTGCTGTTCTAAAACCAATTTTCTGGTGCTAATTTGCAGTAGTTGTTGCCTCGTATTTCATCTGCACATCTTTGCTATTTCAGGTGCCTTAGAAAGATTTGTTTTGTTAAATTTAAGTTTCCTTTTAAATCATACCTGCATCAAAATTCAGTCACAGCTGCAGAATAAGTTACCTGCTTTTGCCCACCCTTGTTCAAACTGAAGAGCCCCTTGTTTTAAAAATTGCCTTGAATGGAGGTTGGGGAAATTGCAGTAGTTAAACAGCATGTGTTCTGGTGAGAATAGGAAACAGTAACTGAGGTGGACGGAGCCAAAATTTAGTTCAATTTTACTATTCACAAAGCGTTTCGTGCCAAACAAGTAAGCTTATTCAAAGTGACAAAGAGATGACAACTTCTACCAGTGAAGTCAGATTTGCTTTGGTGGAATTTGTGGCTATTAGCTGAAAATTCAACATTTATGCCGGAGTAATGGATGAAGATTAAGTTGTCAGGAGTAAATGAAAAGTCGATGCAGGATAATAAAGACGTGCAAAATCCAGAAGTAACAAATCCCTGACTGCACACACTCACACACACACACATACACAAGCACACACATTCCCTATGCTTCCTGTGACGCCAGCTGTAAGTTTCAGTGTGTTAAGTCCTCTCATTCCTCTCACTTATCTCATGCCTTTCACTGCAGATGGTGCAACAAACAAACTGCAACCGTTTGAGTCATGTTTCATAAAGGCAGACTAATTATCGAAAACATATTCTTTCAACCATTTGCTTTCAATAACTTAAATGAAAGCATTTTGGGGCCTTAATCACTTTGCGTCATAGAAATTGCTGTCTCAGGGTCCAATTTACAACAGGGTGTGCCGATGGATGCTTTAGGCTTGCTTGCCGCAGTAGGAGGGTGGTATCATGATTAATTTAGGCTTGTTTTGTCAGCGCAGGAAGCCACAAAAAAAGCTCATTACAATCAGCTGGGTTTTGTCACAGTCCGGGCTCTCTCTCATCTCCCATAGAGAAGCAGAGCGACACCGCCTCTTTGAATATGCATTGATGGTAATTGCATGATTTATGCATGAGCGTCATGGCACCTTAAGACTTTTCCCCACCCATTGAAAGTCCTTGAAATTTTGAAATGAGAGCTTTTGTCAGTACTCTCAAAATGTTTGTTTAATGCACTCGTCTGGGCCATTCTTGAATTTGTCAGAACGGCCATGTTTAATATGGAAGTATAAGATAACAGAGGCTTGTTTGTTTGACTGTTTACCAAATGCTTGTACAAAGCCATTAGGAGACATGTTGTAAGCTGTCATGTTGCTTTTAGCCTCACTCAGTATTCAGTTTGTTGCATGTCTCTGTTTGACTTTGGGCTTTTGCTGACATTACCTGCAATTAGGCTCTTGTAATTGCCCCACTTGCCAGTAACAGACTTAAATTAGGACAGTGATTGATGGTTATATGAGAGTCACAGCACTGATGTGCGCGTTGACCTTCCAGTAAGCTCATCTCATGAGGGTGCTGACCCTTCAATAAACACAGACAAGGCCTCCCAGACAGACCTGGTGTGTGCAGCTGCTGCGACGTGCCCCAGAGTTTTCCTGTTAGCGCTGATAGATGATGATGCACTTTTACACATACCCCTCCTACCAAGTTGCTGTCCTTTACTAAGTGCATGACTCAGGTGTACTCAGAGTCTGTAGAACTTTAGACAAAGTAGAAACACTGTAAAGCATAGCTTGATGTATGAAAACAGAAACAACTTATTTCATTTAGCACATATTTTAATGTGGTTGACATTATTAATTATGTATTTTTCAAGACTGCACAAAACTACCGTAAAGTCCTGAATATGGGACACACTGGTATGTAAAATGCAGTTTATATTTCTGAATTCTGTCAGAGGGCAATATGAGCCACTACCAATGAATACCAACCAATTCATTGGATCCCTTGTTGTCTTGTAATTGGAGGTTTTTCAATTAAATGAAGTTTATCAAGTTAAAACTATGCCACAAGCCTGGTCCGTCTGGTTGTGTGTGAGTCTTTGATCAACATCCTCTGATAAATTAACATATAACACTATAATTTCTCTTTCTGCATTTGATACAAAACCGTTTAAGAAGCAGCTCACTGTCACTGTTTTCACCCTCACTAGTTAAAACAAGGATAACTAGTGAATTAAACATGTTATTAAAGAGGGCATATATATATATATATATATATATATATATATATATATATATATATATATATATATATATATATATATATATATATATATATATATATATATATAAACCCTTGTAACCCAGTTAGACATGCTTTGTTTTAGCTGTTGTCTCTTTAAGACTCCTCACTTCACAAACCCCTTTCCCTCTGATTGGCCTGCTTTCTGGAAGCTTGTTGGGGGCAGTGCTATGGACAGACCTTGGTGTTTGAGGCCCACCCCTGCAACGTGTCATGACCCACTTAGGAGATGCTAATGCAATGAGTGACCTCATCATTTCATCAAGTCTTTTAAATACTGTGCTTCTTTAGAGGATTTTGAGCAGTTCACAGGCAGATTCAGCCTATTTCAACATGATAGAATGTTTTTCTTTTTGAGAATATTCTTAACTGTTAATATTTTTTTCAGAAAAGAGAAAATCAAAACAGATTTTGTGTTATTTCAGATTCAGTAGACTCTGGTGAAATCACAGATACTGTGAAAACCTACAGAACAGCAGACAGATAGAGAAAATGTGGATTAAAGCCAGTTAGCACTTTCTGAATGTATTTTTATTTACCACACCATCTATCTTTATCACAGTGTAGTCACACTGTGCATATGTTTCTCACCTTGTGTTGAAGTTGCATTAATTGCCTTACTTTGTCAAGATGGAGTTATTATTTTAAACTCTTTTTGAGAAACTACAGAAAAAGCATGAAGACTGATCAAGCTGGTGGGAGCGAGGATAATGACAGCCTGAGTGAATCAAAACAGGAAAGTTTTCTGAAACATTAAAATATTGATTTAATGGCAGAGTTAGGTTCTGTTGAGGGTTTCACTGCTGTGACTTGAACTATTTAATCTTGATTTTAAGCCACAAACAATTCAACTCTTTATTTTTATCTTCACTTATATAACATATATTATAAAATGAACAGGATGTGAAAAACTAGCTATGGCCCTCTAGTTTGCTTAATTGATTTTTTAGTAATAATAGATTTCTTAAGGCGTTGGTCTGAGTTATATGAAAAAAAAATGCACTTGATTTAACTTATATTCAGGTAATTTTATTTAGTACCTCCATCTTTTCCCTCTCTTTCTTTACCTTATTTCAGATGAAAGAATTTAGGTGTTTACTCCACTACATTAAACCTTCATATTATTTTTCTTTCACACATTTTAAAGTGTCCTGATAAGGATTCAGAGCTTTGTTTTTCATACTGTGACAAATAATTTTTCCCTTTTTAGTAGGTATGAAAACACTTTTTTGTAAACAAAATGTTTTATGGGAAATTCTTTCCTTGATATGAAATGGTTCAGCTGGTTTTGTCCAGAAACCGAACATGAAAATGTCTTTTAGAGAACTGCTTTCTACTAATATTCTGGGAGAAAATTTCAAAGCTTCAATGAAAAGGCAGAATCAGTGCTTTCATTTTTTGAGTCATATTTTTATGCAAATATCTGTGCTCTTGAGTTTCAAAATGTGTGTACTTTTGTCACCATGGCAGAGAGTTTAGCAGTTACCCCCCCAGCCCCCAAATTTATCTGGAGGAGTTGGTGGACAAGAAAGTAGAAAAAAAGAGTAAATATTAGTTCCATCAGTGGAGAATAAAACATCAGCTGATGCTAAGTTCCTACAGGATGTGGAAGTGTCTGCCAACACATTCACAGTAGTTTGCCTGTGCTGCTGCAAAGTCCCATTTTTGCAGCTTCCTGCTCTCTGGTGTGCATTTTTTTTGTTCAGGACTCTTTCCATGAACAAACGAGCAGACTTATATGGACAGGCACATACATCACTAAGAGATGGATGCAGGTTTTCCAAACACCATGCTGAGTGCTTTCTTCTCAGGTAGCAGCCCCCTCCTGGTAAAAGAAGGAGCAGTATAGCTCTGTTGGCTGATTAGTAGCTTCTCTAAAAAGTACAAACCAATCTGGAGCCTTTGATGTCCGATTGCATAGCAACTCTCTCTCTCTCTCTCTCTCTCTCTCTCTCTCTCTCTATCTCTCTCTCTCTCTCTCCTTTCTCTCTCTCTTCTCTCTCTCACTCTGCTCGCTCTGCTGCAGACTCATACTTTCCCCACTGCCTATTCATCCCCTCCCCTCTTTCACTTTCTGCTTTCAAACTTTCTTCTCTCATCTCCCTCTGCTGAGCCAGATCTCTTCCATATTCCTTTTGCCCAGGTTCTGCCGGCTGAGACAGACTTATTTAACAAGTGCCTGCAGCCTGGCAGGCTGGGCGCTATGTGGCAGCTGTGGAGAAGAGGTTGATGTGGCCCTCTCTGCCACAGGAGACTGAATCCCTGGGAGGGGGTCTCCAGATGGGCTCGGTTTGAAGCAGTTCACCCCTGGTTCCCGTAGATGAGCTCCATACGGGATAACACTGCATATCTGAATACTAAGTGCAGATTGAGTGTAATTAATTACCTGACTGCATTTAGGTCTTATTTACATACTGCACCTGATACTGTTTTTTTTTTCTTTTTTCATACAGTTTAAATGTTGTCCCAAAATGTGCTGTGTTTAAACTACGTCTCGTGTCTCAATGGGTTGCTTACAGTGACAATTAAGTGTGTTTTTTTAATGTCAATTCACACATGAAAATGACCTCTGTCATCATGCATTCACAATGTGTGACAGAAGCTTTGATCTATTCCTGCTTCAGTGCTCCTCTCTCTCCTCTGACTTGTACAGGCTGCTGGTATTCTCCCTGCGTGCCTCTGTGCTGACACCGCTTTCCTCTGCATCCCATTGATTCAGGAGCCCTGAGTGATAGATGGCTTTAATAAAGCAAGGTGCAGTCCCCCCAAATAAATGAGCAAACGCAGGATTTATTACCAACATCTGCATTTTAAGGGGCGTAAACAGGGCCTAAGCTGGGAAACACAGTTTCATGATACTCCCACAACCTCGAGTCTGCACCAGAAACAGTCGAGCCTACACTGAGCTCTGCACGTACACACACTCAGAGACTTCCAATCAGCCTTTTCCTGTTCCATGTCCTTCATTCTCTCTGTCATTTAGTTCTCACATCTTATGCCATTCATCTTCCTCCTTCAATAAAAGGAGTCCTTGGTTTTCCAGTGATTTTTGGCATCTCTCTCCTCTCTTCAGATACTCACACTCTTCAGCCTTTTCTTTTTTTTTTCTTTTGTCTTTCCACTTTTTTTTCTGACAGACACTCACCCTTTTTGAAGCTACAGAGCTGCTTCCTCTTTGAACCAAAGTGTTCATCACTAGTTTGTCATTACACATAATGGTCTTTTTGTCGTATAGCGCAGCACATTTTATTTGCCCTCTTTCTTTCCTTCTTACCATGCCAGTGCTACAGGCTGCTTAGCTGTGGTGATTTATCCGTGCACGGTGCCAGTGGAGCTAAATCTCTACTCCCCTTGGCACTGGAACAGTAGTGTGCATGGTTTAATTTCAGCTCTGAAAGACTGTCATGCTGCAGTGATAACGCAGGGCCTGTTTGCCAGCGATTGGACTAATTAATAGGCTCACAGATGATTCGTTGCCGTCTTACCCAGTCACAGCCGAGGAGGGCAAAAATTAGAAGGGGGGAAGGAGAGAGGGCAAAAATAAAGCAGCTTGACCCGTGAACATCAGAGCCTCTTTGGAAAACAGTGGGTTCGCTCATTAACTTTCATGTGCACGAAAAAAGAAGAGACGTGAGCCATAAAGTGCCAGAAAATAGCACTCACAGGTGACTGCAATTTTTCCAAGCATGTTTGTTTATTAGTGACAGCCTTTTGACAAGTCAGTGGATAATTACAAACACATTTAGCTGCTCCTCCACAGGGCTCTCACACTGTTTCATTTTCCACTGTGTACTTCCCGCTGCTGCTGCAGATCTGATACCCTGAAAGCTTTATACAGTTTAGACTTTCTCCCACCCTCCCTTTCTTTCGTGTCTCACTGCAGATGACCCACTAATGCTTTATACAATGAGAGCTACTCTGATAGCCATCCCTCTGTGTAATTACAGAGCGAGCTGTGATTAAATGAAAGAAATGGCCTGTTTACCACACATGCATTAGTCAGCTACACTGTATGTTTCACAAGAAGGGGGTGTTAAATGTACACTGTAAAACCTGTTAAGCTCAATGAGTTATCGTAACTTGTTCTATTATTTCCTTTTACTTAACATAATGAGTTATGAAATCTCAACATAATTTACTGAGTTTTTGGTGTGTCAACTCAAGGTTTTAAGTCAGTTCAGTAAAATGGAAATTTCCATGTGTCAAGTTTTCAGTGTTAACCGCAGCTCTCTGCAGCTGATCATGACCATGGTGTGACAGCAATATTAATTTGCAGTAAAAAAAAAATGTTTCTTGAAATTTATTCTTGATGTGATAATGGAGTAATAATTATGATAAAATATTTTTTAAAAACTCGAACAGGTGCTCCACCAATGCAAATGGGGTACACTGTAATGTAATACAACCACAGATTTTTCTGTATGGCCTTCTTAAAGGACTATAATGGGTTTTTTTTTCTTAATTTTTCTTGCACGTCACTGGTCACTTTATCCTCCATCACTTTGTTTCCTAATTTTCTGCACACCTTAACCCCTCCCAGCTGTTTAGCAAAGCTAAAGATTTCAAGTTATACCCAGAATGCCTTTGTGATTTGTAACCTAACAGTTATTGTTACTATGAGTGAGAAAGGAAGGGAGTGGATATGAGGCCCAGCTGTACATTGACATGATGAGCGGTGAGGCACAGGCTGTCTATGTGCCACATGGCATAGACCAGCTGTCTGTGCTCCATTTCATGGACTGGCTGATTATTATTACTATTCAAGACTGGGGGTACAAATGAAAAGGATTGAAAACACAAGTTAATGTAACTTGAAAAGGCAATTGGTATGAATATAGTAAGCTAAGCTGAAAAAGTGAATTGAAAGGGTTTCTTTGATCAGACAAGGCAAGTTTTCTCAAATGCGTGATGTAATATATTTCAACTCAGAGGATCAAATTTTAAAAAAAAATATGAGTTAACAACTAGTATAACTGAATTTTGTGAGTTGAATTCTTTGACAAGAAAAGTTAAGTTTCTCTTAATGCATTATGTAACAATTATTTCAGCTTAGAATATCAAGTTCAAATGATCATTAATCAAGCAACTTGTTTAATTTACCTTCTTGAGTTGAAATAAAACTTCTTTCAAAGTTGAGTATACTTATGTTTTTAAGACAGCAACTGAACTTAATATTTTAAGTTTCATCAACCTAATAATTTTTACAGTGTAGACAGAGCTGGCAGCTGACACTGATGAATGAATACGGTGAACAACAGTTGGGCAATTTGTCCCCAAATCTTAAATCCTGAATTGAGCTGTCAGCCTGGATCATATGTTCATACACACACATGCACACATGCACATATACACACTCACACTCAGCAGTCTTTCACACACTCAATAGACTTGTGCTTGTTTTTCACACACATGCTTGCTGCTGGTTCTCATATGTGAAACAGTGCACATCAAGTGTATAATAAAAATGAGATGTACTCACTTCAAAGAATCTCTGTTTAAATAAAGCCAGCAGCAGGATGAGTAACAGAGGGCGCCATACAGCAGCGAGAGTTTCTGCCTTACACACATTTCATTAGTTTATCCAGCGTAAACACACACAGCAGGAGAGCGATGTGAAACACTTGGAGTGCAGATGTCTTTAATTTAACATCACTTGTGACACATGTGTATCTCTGCAGTGGCATGTGATGGTAGCAACTTTGCAGATAGTTTCAGTACTTTTTAAAGCAGTTCAGTAAAGCAGCCAACAAAGGCTGTGGACCTGAAATGGCCTTAATGATCTGCATCAGGAGAAACAGGCTGCAAAGAAAAACACATGCAATAAGTATAAAACAACAAATGATGCATAAAACACACAAAACAAGAAAACTGCCAGGAGATCAATAAGATTTTTAATGCAAGTGCTTCAGGCCTGTAGGGGGAGCCGACAGAAATGTCTATATTGTTGATGTGATGGAAAAGAAGACCAGACACTGAACTTTAGATGGGAAAGCAGCATTGTTTGATGTCAGGGAGTATTGTTAAAATGACTGAAGCTGGGAGAGTCTGACTCACACTCTGACTGGAGGGGATTAAACATGAAGAGGAAGAGGACTGAGTTGGATGTCAGTCAGTAGACGTGAATGAATTAAATTGGGGATCCATGAGCCTACTCCAGTATACCTGTAGGTATTACTGACTGCTAACAATGCTAACAGTGCTAACAGGTGTGTGTTCAGTAGGGGTGTAACAATTCATCCATTACATCACTGTATTGATTAATATTCTTATGATCCAACTACAGTTGGCTTTCTAGACGACATACTGTAAATTGATATAAAATTGTTTTTAAAGGTAATAAATTGATTGTATCGACACAAGAAAGTAACGCATTGGATTTAAGCACAGCAGACTTTATTTGGATGCTTTTTTGTGCACTTTTAATGAAAAAGACATTGACTAAAGTCCATGGCTCAGCTTAGCAGATAGATAACAGTTTCCCCAAGAAAACTCTGCTTCAGGATTTTCCACTTAAAGTTTTACTTAGGAAGCACTGTAAAACTGAACCACTGAGAAATCTATATTCAATACATGTAACATGTTACACATCTTCTAATGTAGCAAAAAGGATTTTAAAAAAAGCACTAGCTTGTTGCTAACTTATATGGGAAATTGCACTGATATGCTAGTGGTTGGCATGCATCGATATAACATTTTCAAACAGAATTTCACCTTTTATAACAGAAACATATCACAATGACTTCTTTTAAACAATGCTGGAAACTTAAATGTGCTGTTTACGTGAAAATAGTTATAGGATAAAACGCAAAAGCATTGTTGCGTTTTGGTCTCTTGTTAAACTTTTTTGAAGCTGAGTGGAATTTCTCTGAAACGCTGCAGCCACCATTACCGTGTAAACAGCAAGCCAGAGTTCTAGGTGTAAATGCTGGCGTCATGCTCCGTTTTGTGTGTGTGCATTCCACTTTTGTTGTGAGAACTTTTAATTGCCATGCGCAAACTGGTCAACAACAGCTCCGTTGCGTATTTACCATGTTGTGCTTCTGCTGCTGAATCTGCTGACTGCCTTTCAACAAAATGTGCATCTGCACTCAAATAAGACACATTCAGTATAAACGCTAGATGATCAGCCCACCTCTTCTCCGGCGGAGGCTACCAAACGATTTGCATTTCCGAGCAAATGCAGTTTTTTTTTTTCTCTGAGTCTTTTGCGTTTTTGAATGAAACATTTTTGTGTAAATAAATAATAAATGTCACAATGCTTACAGGCAAATGTTTTCACTAAAGGAAGATTTTAAAAAAGGATCCAAATAACTTAAAGCATTGCTAAAACCACTTTGAGACACTAGATGGCCTACTTCAGTCAACAATACATAGAACAATACAACTATTAAACAGATATAAACTTGTGTGAATTGTCTTTGTGAGATAAACAAAGATACATGTAACTGTTAATTCATGTCGACCATTATCCGATATAAGATTATTGTAAAGAGTTTCAAAGTTCTGTAGGTTACATCTTTTTTGAAACAAACAAAGGCAACTGTTAACTCTCATAGCTACAAACAAAATAAAACTACTGTAAAGCATCCTACATCACTTCATACTGCCATTCAGAATTTACCAGGGCTCATCAATTCACAAGTTACAGTCTTCATGAAAATTGTGGGTTTTGATTTAAGTAGTTTAGTTTTAGTTTAGATTATTGTTACTAATTAAAGTTCCTTATTTTAATTTAGTAGTGTTCTGGTTCTTTATCTTGAGTCGTATTTGGGTATTATAAGAATTTATCTTCATGTACAGTATATATCCTGTGTTTATCAATATTTTTATTCCATATTTTCACTGGCATATTGGTCATATGCCAACATATCGAACATCAGATTTTTTTTTTGCCTGGCTTTATTTAAACCAATTATTATTTTATATCTGATCATCTTATAAGGAAAAAACAAGAATCTAGGAAACTTCACCTACACTCTCCAGTATCCAGATATTTATTTTATATCCTCACTTGTTGAATTTTTGGCTAAAAATTGAATGGATTTCAAGTCACTGAATCGTTTCGGATTGTATCGTCCTTGAATTGTATCGGCAACCACGAATCGAATGGAATCGCTGTTAAAATGAATTGTTACACCCCTAGTGTTCAGGGTTGTTGCTGGAGGAAGCTGCACTCAGCAGCACAGAGGAATTATTGCTGGGTTTAGCTCTAAGCATCCCAGGCTGCAACCACTTAAGCTCCACTCAGATGGGGAGATAACTGTGCCTGACACCCCCTTTGTGCTCATAGTGAATATTTTATCCCCATTGTCAGAGTCCAGAACAGAATAACTACATTTTAACCTTTTTTTTTTTTTTAGATTGGACAGCTGAGGAAATACAGGAAATGTAAGGAGGACAGAGTAAACGAAGACATGCAACAAATGTTGAACCAGGAGCAGCTCCAACGAGGACCAAAGCCTCTGTATATCTGATGCCTGTGAACTGCTTGATAACCAATTTTAGAATTACTCCCTGTTGTCCTGAGCTAGCCTAAGGATACTCAAGTAACATAAGCTTTATTACTGCCTGATGAGGTTTTGTGGCGGTCTGAAGCTCCAGTAGTATTTCAAAAAGTAAACACCACTCACTGCAGAGCAAACAGATAATTGTGTTTATTGAATATCAGATAAATTAATGACGGATAAATTTAGTGACTACTCCCTGTCTGTTCCATCAGCGATAAAGCCGTTTCACACAGCACCCCACAGGCCTTAGATAGTCTTGGAGCTTTTATCTCTTTTGCGCTTGTTTTCTGCTTTCGCACGTTTTTGATTTTGCATCTTGTGTGCATTCAGCATGTTTAATGGCGATGCAGTTGTCTAAGGTTTTTGCAGCACTTTTTAAGAATTATTTTCTCTGCTTCGTTTGTTTTATTTATCATTATTATTATTTTTCAAGTATTTACAGTAAGCATCCCATAATGATGATTGTTCAGGTCGTAGCTGAGTCTGTATTTCTCTGTACCACTCCACCACCGTAGAGTTCTGTGATGCTTGACACTAATTTCAGGAGGTCTTGGTCGATATTTCTACTTGGAGAGCTGCTGGATTGCTAATGCAGATGTTCATAAATCATCCCCGACCCGGCTGCCTCACGTTCTTGTTTTATTGTTATCTGTATTATAGAGAGCCATCAATGTTTTAAGTCCTTGTCATTGGTGCCAGATCCTAAAACCTTCTCTATGTTCACAACCTCCATAAATATCTTAAATTGAATGGCCACAGTTTTAGTGAAGGCGGGACTTCTGTTCAGAGGGCCGAAGATTCAAAGAGGACCTCTCTGCACTCAGGTTCAGCACAGACAATCATTTTATCATCCCCTTTCAGACATGCTCATTGTTACATAAATGTGATAGCAGTTGAACATGTGTATCCGGTCTGTGTAAACTAGTGACTGGACAAAAAGATAGACAATGCGTCTGCTTTTCTTTCTGCTGCACAAAAGTGATGCCAATATTGCTCCAGTAGCAGGTGCTGTCCTCTTGTGTATTTTGAGTTAGAGTCTCTACAGACTGAGGTATGAAGGTTGAAAATGACTCCTGTGTTTTTGTTCATTATGTTTCTTCTCATAATTCCTCTAATTCACTGCTCACTCAACAGATTGACCTATGGAAACATTGCATAAGGTATTAAACATATGTGGAAACCACATTGATGAACAGCTCTTCATTAAGGATAACACGTTGTCTGTTCTCTCCAGTTTACACATTTTTATTGGATTATTCTGCACAAAACACAAATATAAGTTACACTGAGCAATGTTTAACATTTCCGTGACTTCAGCAGAGTGGCACATAGTTCTTACTCTCTCGTTTTTCATTCAGCTTTCTGTTATATCTCTAAGATAACATCAAAAGTCATTTAGTCAACTTAGAAATATATTGATTGCAATATGAAAAAGTCTTGAGCAGCTACAAATCTCTCAAGGACAGAGCTGACCAACCACCATGTTCCCCTTTCTGAAACAAACTGGTCATGTTAAAGAATGTTTCAGAGTAAGAAACACTCATGAAAGGGTCGCCAGTGATGCAGAAAAAAACTCTTTGAGGTTCCAGTGTGTTTGTGTACAATAGTGGATGTTGTCTTTCTTCTAAGTGAGAGAGATTATCATTATCAACTTCAATTTATCAGCTGCTAAAGCTAGCTGCTCTCATTATTGAGGCAAGGACAGTGTTGGCTCATACTAGCATACTAGCTAGCAGAAACACAATAACTGAGTAGTTCAATTTGTGAAATAATTTCTGAGCAAATGGTGGAACTAGCTAAGTTATTGGACTCATCTGTTGTGTGTTTTTGATGTTGTTCTGCAAGAGGCTTACCTGTTTTGAGAACAGAATCAAGGGGGAAAAAATTCCCATTATGAAACATCTAAAATTTTGCGATCTCTTTTATTTCCAGGTATTTTAAAGCATTGTTACATATGTGTCATTTCTAATAAGATCTACAACAAACATGATCACTTTTACTCTTTTAATAATTATGATCACAGAACATTTCTCCTGTATTTCTCCATCTGTACTCTTCTTTTCTCTCCTCTTCTTGAGAAACTGTGGAGTATCTCAAAACTTCTCCTGTCAGTTTTTCACCTCAAGAGCTCTCTCAGGGGCTAAGACGCTCTACAAGTAGTTTTCATTTTTACCAGGATCTAGTCTTAACTTGAAGTAGAAATTCTTAGAAAACGTCATGATTCTCAGACCTTATTTTTTTTCCTTTTTTTTTGTGATGACAGGAGTGATTCGTTGTGCTGGGAAGCTTTTTGAGTGTGGTCTCTGGCCTCTAATGGTTTTTAGAGGAGCAGTCTGTTCTGTTTTGAGCTGTGAGTGAACTCTTGAGAAACCTGGAACCTGGCTGGAGAGAACATTTGAAGATAAAATGCAGATATTCACATACTGCTTTATTGTTTTTTCACTTATGATGACATTAATGACAATTTCATGTGTTGGCAGAACTTGACATGTGACGGTACTAAAACTAGTGTACCACCCACCTCTAGCTTAAAGACATGGGTTTTTTTTTTATTTTGTCAAATGCTTGTCAAATGTTCTCTGCTTTGGTGGAAACGAACACGTGAAAAATCAAAGTAACATCGGTAAAACAGGACTACATGTTTCACCGTTTAAACTGAGCTCATCTTGGATCATCCAGCTCATATATGACATGACAAACAGAGGGTTTTCAGCATCTCTGTCCTCTTATCAGCTGAGCCTAGAGTTTCAAATCCCCATCAGAAGAAAGGGAGTGCAGTCAGCCTGACCTAACACTGAGCCATCCCAAAGGAGTGAACACTGTACAATGCTGCCTTAACTACATAACATCACTTCTCTGCGTGGACCTCTGGGGTCAAACTCATTGTGTATTCCTGAGCTACTGGTTCAGAGTTGCTTCGGGGAGTCCGAGAGCACAGCAGTGTGCTTGCAAGCTGTTAGAGGGCGGCTGTAAATGATTCATATTGTACAGGCAGGCACGTTCATGCTAGTGCAGATTTTAAAGCAGCAGCTGAATGATGTCCTCCAACTCAAGGTCTGGGGTCCCTGAGCAGATATAATGCCTCAGGTTAGTCCTATTAATGAGGAGGAGGTGATTTCCTTGCTCGCTGTAATGTTGTTCACATATGTTTCAGGGGACTTTTGATGAAATGTGGCATTGGAGGGCTGTTAGTCCAGGTGTGCTCAAGTCACTGCAAAAAGCTGATGGTAATCTGCTCCGGGACAGTCCATGCTGGCACCATTCCCTGGATGGGAATGTGTCAATCTACCTGCAGTGAAATGAACACCTCTAATACTCCTTCCTCTGGGGGCTCATTCTCTCATACCCCCCACCCCCTCCTTACTTTCCCTCCCTGAGCTTTTATTTCACCTCAGTCAATCCCAAAGAAGATGAAGTAGCAGGATAAGGTCGCAGCATCTGTAAAGGCTCAAATTGGGGCTTAATGAATACCATTAATTCAATCGGGGGACTTGTTTGGATGGCCATGGCCTTTGTCCAGTCATGATTAAGCGATGCTATCAGTTATCAATCATAATGAGCTTTTGTGGCTGTGGGAGACGGGCACCAGCTTGCAAAATGATAACGTCTTGTTGAGATGATAGCAGGTAGGACCAGACACCTATCTCATCCCGGCATAATGATATGAGGGGGTGTGGGATGTGGTATGGATATACAGTGTCTCATGGCTCAGTGCTGGTTAGCTTGAAACAGCACACCAACACCTTTTGTCCTGAGAAAGTGGTCAGGAGATTTTTTTTGACAGCCTTTCTTGTTGTCATCATATGCAAGACCGTTTCCACTGCGCAGCTATGGCTAACATTTTATATTAACTATGGATCAAATTATGTGTAATGAGAAATAGATGGCCTAATTCTGCAGCTCCCTGCATTAGCAGCTTTTAATTTATTGTCAGTGTGCTGCTCATGTGCAGCAGCTGTTAGCTAAGAAACTCCCAAAGCTAAATGCTAGGTGCTCCATTATAGATATTGTGCTATAATGCAACTGATGACATCTATGTCAGCATTTAAGCATTTAGAATACACCAAGTATTTGAACGATATATAAGGTGTCACAAATGCTGGCAAATTATGTTTACAAAGAAAAACTTGATCAAAATCTGCTTTATATGGTAAGAACAATCCAAAAATGTATGGTTGACTAGAAGTTTGCTCTGGTGGGACTCTTGAGACGGCAGCTGCCAGTCATCCATCACTTAATCAGCTGTTACAGTCACGTATGAATTCACTGCCAGTAATGTCCCCGCATTCAAAGTTAAAGCTTCTACAAACGTGTTTTAAGTGATTAAAAATTCATGTAGTCATTCACATGTAGCGCTATTGTTTGAAACATGAAAACAAGCAAATGTTGTAAACGCAGTTAGTTAATCTACTGCTTTGTCAAAGTGAAATGTTGGCAGGTATAACTGCTGCATGTGGGTTGGAATGAACATTATCACAGACAGCTTGGCCCATGTTTTAGCCTTTAGCCTGTGTCCAGGATTACTACAAAATAAATCCAAGAAATTAGCAGAGAAAAACAAAGGTCTCTCTCCTCACTGCTAAACTCTGTTAGCCAGCGTGGTGTTGTCGTAGGCACTACATGCTATAACTGCCAGCACTCACGCATTGGCTGTGAGACACACACATTTCATTGAATTCACACGTTCTCACGCCACACCTCTGATTTCTCACGCTGAAGTGAGCGTCTGATATCTACCTGTTGAGCAGTAGTTTAGAGTGACAAAGGTCACTCATGATCGATTAGTCAATCGTTCAAAGCATGGGGTGGGGCTGGGGGGGTGGTGGAGTTCAGATCTTGCACTGTCGAAACCAGAACCAGAGACCGCTGTTGCATTGACACAACAACATACTAGTCAACATTCCCGGTTTTTCCCTTTGATACTGTAACGGACATGGTGGGTTGTTCGTGTGAAATAATGAGAATGTGTTACTATTATTTTACTTTTATTATTGGGTTATTTATGTGTTTGAGAATTACAAGCTTCAGTGAATGCATCACCCATGATTGGCTGTTGTGTGTTTTCTGAGAGTTTTCCGAGAGAGGTGTGGGAGGCGCTCGAGAGTTAAATTGAGAGTGCAAGTGTGATTTTTGACGTGGTTACTGTCAAAAGTAACTGGTATGGAGGGGTTCAATGAACCGTTATTATCTGCAAGCATGAGCAGAACACAAAGGTAAACAAGCTCATGGGCCTGGGGACTTGGGAGGATAGAACATGTTGATGCACGCCGCAGGGTGTCACGCTTTGTCAAAGTCCAAAATTGGCAGGTATGCATGCTGTAAATCGATCCTGCCCGGCCCGACTGGGAAGCTGAGAGCTAGCATTGAAAAATCACCTTTTTTGGCGCTGATAATCTCATTTTAAACTGTGGATTATGATCAGGCATCTAGACTTTTTCACTTCACTTTTTCAAGATCACTTAGAAAGTCCTCACAGGTACTTTAATGAACATGGAATATCAAATATCAAGGTGTAATAAATTTAGCATCAGAGAAAATCTGAGTGGAAATAAACATCCATAACAGTTAGACAACCTTGTTTGGCTTAATTAACAGTTAAGATAATTTCTAATGACTGCATGGGCTAGGCAGCTAATGTTTTGATTGATCTATTTATTTATTAATTAAACCATGGAAAAGGTCACAATAAAGAAAAAAAACTTGGCGCAGTGTGTAACAGTCCAATCCTTACATTTTTGAGTTGTCTGACTCCAAACCAGGACAAATAGACCTTAGCATCTGAAAGTTATTCATTTCAAATGGTCAATGCTAAGAAACAAATTTTAGTGATAACTACTTTTGTCTTTAGTCTTGACTGACAGGAATGTTTGATGCTTTGAAAGGCCGAGGCTAAAGGGCAGGATACAGAGTACCAGCTGAAGCCATTTGGCTAACGCATTTGGCTGTCCTGTGGGGAACTGTAAACTGCACCGCAATTAAAAAATACAAAAGTGACCAGCTGTCATCTTTACTGTAGGAAGTGCAGCCAGGAATGCCATGCGTGAGCATAAGGTTGCAAAGAGCAGAGAGATGTACAGATGGAGGCAAGGAAGCAAATAGCAAAAGCAACAAATAGAAATTCACTTAGACAGCCTATTTAAAGACCACTCGAGGAGGTGTTCTCTCTCTATTTTTTTTTTCCTTTTTTTTTTTTTGCCTGCTCTAATTTAGCAGAGGCTTTGACAAGCTTGGTGAGAGATGATTTAGCATTAGATTGGTCTTGGCTAATTCCATTTCTGGATAAAGTGCAGTGAGTTGAGTCTTCATGTGCATCGCGAGCATCCGTGAGTGTTTCTTTTTCAGGCGACATGTTAAGTTTTTTTTAAAACAAAAAACAAGGAAACAGGAGCACACTTTTCTTTTAAATGAAAACAACACTCTTTATGTTTTTTTGTTACGTCTTTGTTTAGTTAACTTCCTTTGTAAGCATCACTTCCTCTGACATCAGCAGGGCAACATACTCAGCATCACCACCAAGTGGACTGAAAAAGCAACAGATTGTATTTCTTCACCACCAGAGACTTTATCTGCAATTGATTTGATATGAATATTGATACTTCTGGCTGTGAGTTGATATAATAGTGTGAAGCAAAATGTTTTGATATTATGTTTTATTGATTTTTACCCCACCTCTGATAATTATCACGTAAATATTTGAGAGTAATTATTAACACACTGCTCTGTTACCACTATACCTTTGTATTTAAGTATTAAACCATGCTACTTGATAATGCTATCTCAGCAGCAAGACATATAAGCTAATAGCAGGAGCCTCACATGCACCTAGTTGGACATGCATAAAACATAGAGTGATGTAGTTTCACCCATATAACTATCTCTGATGCTGGAACCTCCTGCCCCATTGTTACGCCTCTATTCATCGAACATTGCAGACAGTGCTTTAACTGACGTGAAGCAGTCTTGTCTTTTACGTGTATTGTAAAGAAGCTAAAGCAATCGTCATCTAAACATGCTGAAATATTGCTTTAGATGCCAATCATCCCATGACCGTACATATGAAGTCATGAAGCAGATTCTGTCTGAACAGCAGTTCCTCTACCACATACCAAATTAAGCAGGTTTCAACATTTACTAACATCTTTTAACCAACAAATCATAAGATCTTGACTGGTGTGTGATCTTATGAGTCTGTAATTGAGACTTTCCTGTCATGTCAGCAGGGAAGCTGATGCCCACTTATCCTTATTTAAAATGCAGCATCTGTATGCTCTTTGGCCTCCAGATTTAAATAATTCACTCAAAGCAGATTCTCTATTCAGTTTTTATGAGCCCCCAGTGGCAGTTCAAGGCAGTTTCAGCCTGTTTGTATCACATTCTCCCCCATCCACCCTCATCTCATCCTCCTTTCATTTTGCATTCGGTTGCATCCTGTGAAGCCTCTAACCTTATGTTGTTTTTTGGTTTTTAATAACAAGCCTCAGCTCTGTTATAAAGACTCTGCAGCCTTAACAAACTGCTACAGTCTTTGTAAACACCACAGTGATTCATTGTACAGGTTATATAAGTGCACATATGACTTTTAAGATAAACCCAAGGGCATATTCCTGGATGGTTTTCGATGCCTACCGACAAACAAAAACAAACGACCCATCTTGCAGCAGCACCAACAGCAACAGGAAGAGAATATTGTCCAGGACGGCTGATCAGGGCTGCAGCAGGCCTGGAGTGATGCACTGTTCTCATCCCTCTCATAACGTTATTAAAAGTTTGAGCCTGGAGGCCATGAAGGTTTAGCTAAGGATTATTATTTCAAGCTCCCTGCAAAATAAATCAATCCTTTATCAAAGCCTGCAGTCCCTATGAACTGTGTAATCAAATTGAACTGTGTTCTAGGCTAGGAACCCGCTACTGTCCTATTAAACTGAGCTATTGCTGGGGGAGATGGCTCAAATATAGCCTTGCTCATGAGACATGGGTGTTATGTGCAAACAATTGAAAAACAGATTTTTATCTTCAAACTTATCCTCCTCTTCATTATCTTTTGCATGTTGAAATTTCTGGTTTAAAGAAAGGTACACCTGTAGTGGTATTTCTGATATGTAGCCTTTCACCCTGTGTACCAGCTAAATCCTCATTTCATCCAAACTCTTTGCTCTCTTAACTTTGCATGAGGCAACCAAGAATGCCTCCGTGACATTTAGAGTGAATATATTGGCCAGACCCATTCCCATTGTTGAATCACACATTCCTGTAATGCAATTTCTCAACATGAATATCTCTCCCTCTGCTCTGTTCCCCTCTCTTTCTCTCACAGCCTAGCACGCCGGTCTGCTCTGTGATTGGACGAGGCTGTCTTGCACGCTCGGCGCTTCTATTCAGCTGGTCCCTGTTGAATAGCGCCCGTCAAGTGGCGGAGCGCTGGAGTGTTTTTGCTGTTATGGTCAATGAAGGAAATGACAGTGAATTTTGAAAATATGCTGATGACTCCACTTGAAACAGCAATTCCTCTGAATATAGCTGAGACTGTGTTTCCTTCACATACATCCAACCCACCCCCCTCCAGGCTCCCTTACAGGGTTTCCCGTGATGTTGGCAGGGACTTCACCTTGGAGATGATGTGAAGTATTATTGCCTGAGGCGATGGATACAATGTATGTCTGAGACCACACCTCAGCTGTATTTCCTTAACAAGACCAGAGTTTTACATTTTTTGTTGCAAGTGATTTTTGTGTGCAACTTGGGACTACATGAACATTGGGATGTAAAAGATTTAAAGAACCTGTAACATAAAACATGCACACTGGAGAAATTGTGAGGCTGAGAAAAGACCGAGTCATGATCATTTCCTTGCAAATACTGAGCCTTTGACCTAACAGCTCTTTTGAATTATGAAACTGAGAAGCTGGTCTTTGGGGTTAAGAGCCACTTAATACAGAATCAAAGGCAACATCATTTATGCAAAGGCTTAAAGCTACAGTGAGTGATGTCATTGTTTTACAATCATAGAAAGTATAATTAATGGACGTAGCCTCCGCGATATCACCCATCTGTTTCTGATATGTATTTTTTTAAGCAAAACGGCTGGCATGGCCATATTGGAAATAAGGCGGGCTTTGAGTCTCCACGGTAACAGCAATAGGGCGTCCAGCAATCATGTGAGCTGAGCTGTGCCTCTGATTGGATGAACTATCTATCTATCTATCTATCTATCTATCTATCTATCTATCTATCTATCTATCTATCTATCTATCTATCTATCTATCTATCTATCTATCTGTCTGTCTGTCTATCTATCTATCTATCTATCTATCTATCTATCTATCTATCTATCTATCTATCTATCTATCTAACTATCTAACTATCTATCTATCTATCTATCTATCTATCTATCTATCTATCTATCCCAGCAGTGGTCACAGGCAGCCAGGAGAAGCAAAAAGATGGCACAACCATCTTCATAAAGTGAAGCCAAAACATTTAGAGCACCCTCTGGTGACTGGCTGTAGTTAATGTCTTAAAGCCTGTCCCCTCCTTCACAGCAGATGGAACATGAGATAAACTTGTCCGTTCATCCATCTTCTATACCGCTTCTCCTGTTCAGGGTCGCTGCTGGCTGGAGCCTATCCCAGCTGTCTTAGGGCGAGAGGCGGGGTACACCCTGGACTGGTCATCAGTCAACCGCAGGGCTGACACATAGAGACAGACAACCTTTCATGCTCACACTCACAAGCAATTTATAATCACCAATTGGCCTGATGAGCATGCACAGGGAGAACATGCAAACTCCACACAGAAAGGCCACTGGACAAACCGGGATTCAATCTTGTGACCCTCTTGCTGTGAGGCTGCAGTGCTAACCATGCCACCCATGTTTCTTCTTGGCCATGTTTAAATAAAAAAAAAATTCAAAGAATAAAGTCATAGAATCACAAAAATAATCTCATAAATTTAGGAGAATATTATTATTTATTTATTATTATTTCGTTATTTTTGTCTATAGCTTGGCTATCAGAAGAGCAGCAGCCTCCTGTACATAAATGAAGAACACAAGCATCTTGTGAAGTTATACCTTAGTAAAGGTTTTAACTTTGGCCCTATTCCTCCTTTGTAGTGTGGTAACCTAACTTGTAAATTCAACACTTATTACACACTCATTGAAATGTTTTCTTACAAATTGATTTTTTTTTTTTCAGTAAACTTCAGAACTTTCAGAACTAGAACTAGAACTTGCCTGGATAACCACTGTTGAATCTTTTACTGAGAAAAATAATAAACTACTCATTACTCTTTTTAAAAGTAATTTTATTACTGTAATTTACTTATTACTCCCTGCCAACAGTTATATGTCACACTACTGATTATATTGCTTTTTTTACATCCACCAAAATTGGTAATTATGGAATAATCCTATTAAGATGCAAGATCTCGAGACAAAGACAGCAAAAAAATCAACAATACATAAAATTATAAATTACTGCTCTCGGCAACACAAGTGCAGACAATGCTTCATTCTTGTTTTGAAGTAGTCCAAGCTGACATGATTGTCCAGTTTTAGATGTCCTTGTAGCTCAGACCAAGATGAAGGCGTCAAAACACTGATTCTGAGTTAACATGGCGTCTGTGTCAATGAGAGAAATTTCAGGCAGGTGTGTTTTTTCAGCAGCCTATGAACTCATCAAAGTTACAGGCTATCTGAAATACACATCTTGTTCAACTGAGGATGGGAAACACCATTTTTGAAATCCAGTCTAAGTCGATCTGAGTTGAAAGAGACCTAGTACCTGGACAAAACTGAAACCTGACAAAGATGTTGTTGTCATCTTTCCTCTCAACGAAACTAAAGTGATGGGCATATTTCCAGATGCTAAACAGAAAGTGTACTGTTCCATCTTTTAAGCTAGCCATGGTTGCCAGGTATGTTTTTGCAATCAGATGAAAACAGGCCCATCAGCTGAAAAAAAACCCACCAAAACCAAACGTGGCAGTGCTTAAAACGATGCCCACACCATACCTTGTCCAGCTACCTTGCTGCTTGGCTGATGTGTACAATGATTTAGTCTGTGGATTATTGTATTTTAATTTATTAGAGGGGTAATAACAACAGTTAGGGAGTAATACATTATTTTTTGCATAAGTAACTTCAGTACTATTACTGGAATTTCAAGATTAGTTTGTTACATTACTTAATGACTAAAGTAATATTGTAACTGTAACGTGTTACTAGTAATGCATAACTGCCCAACACTGTAGATGACTGACTGTTCAACCCTGAGTTTGAAAATAAAACTTCCAACTGGAACAGAGTGTGACAAGAACTAACAAATCCCCTCTCTAAGGCTAGAGGTCAGCACAAACCACATGCACGCTTGCTCCCTTTAATAGGAGGGATATATAGATGAGAGATGTGGGGTGGTAAAGTGAGAAGCAACATTTTTTCCAGTGATATGTTGATGATGCTTTTGTCACAACCAACACAGCTCTCGTGCTGAAAAAAATCTGAATTAAAGAGCTTTTTGTTGATTTTTTATTCCAGTTTAAATGCACAGAAACACTCAGCAACACCAACGCTGATGCAAAGGATTAAATCACTGTCCCATCATAGGAATACTGGCATCCTCACAATGACAGTTGATTTGAATAAAGGTTTAAAATGACATTTTTAATCACTCATAGGGAAATTCTTTGCTATAGCTGTATGCAGTGTGCTTGTAGTGAGCTTCATTGGCATCTACTGTGTATGCAAAACACGCAGCAGAGATGGCATTTGCTCTCCTCATCGCACTCACTGTAACCTGGTGTGTGTCATTAAAAAGAAGTGTAGTAATGCATTTTGAGGTGAAGCTCTGATTGAGCGTTTGATGCAGCTCAGGGGTGTTTGGAGGTACACCGACATAACATACCTGGACGACAGACAGAACCGCTCTGCCTTCAAAGCTGTAATTAGGTTCTGGAGGAGCGACAGTGACAGGGACATCACTTCCTGTTCAAAGACACGGATGATGTCGCTCATCCACTGCACACACACAGACACACTCACACACGTTTTACTCTCCGGCAGTAATGAGTGTAGCATATCATGCCTGTGCGCCTTGAACAGGTTTTGTTTTTAACATCGTAACCTCCACAGAGTATATCTTGTTTATTTGCTCAGGGGCTTGTCAAAATTTAAAGAACGCTGCTATTATCTTGTAACTACTGTCAATTATGAATAGAAACATCAGACAACCGGAGTAATACACATCTTTTCTTACACCTCTCACACACACTCACAGCTACACTTTGGTTTTCTCTTTTGATGCTTCAGTGAAAGAATGAAATTACTCTTCTGATGCTGCTCATTCTTGTTATTCGTTGAATGTCTAGGCCTGCATCTGGCTGGACTTTGTTTCTAGAGCTGCAGAGGAAGACCAGTATTATCAAACAATGATGGGGCTTCATGCTCTGTCAGCCACTGACAGAACCTTTTGCTTTTGATACACAGCGTTTTTAATGGACCGCCACAATTTTTAAACCCAGGAGATGACTCCATATTTACTCAGTCTTAGAGAGTGAAAATTGATCTCAAGACATGGAAGTGTTTATAAAGAGCTTAATAATGCATTTAAATACTGCTACATCCCTTTTTTTCAGTTTCAAAAAGCACAAAGGTGAATTAATTTTCACAATTCTGAGGAGTGAAATTTCAAAAAGAAGAACATTTTTATTTATGTATTTTAACAATTAAACGTTCTAATGCTTTTGATGAGTTATTTTCCACTCAGGATCTAAAAGTTATAGTTTTATTTTAATTTTCCTTTATTCTATTTTTTTGGTAAAGTGGGGTTATATGAAGTAATTCCTTAAAATCATAATCCACATGAGATGTTGGTCAATTCAGCTGCTTTATGGAAAACAAAAGGGAGCACAGAAACTAGTCTTCAAACCACTGTAGACATGAACTTTACCTGAAATTCAACTGATTTTTAGAGTGTCAGACCCAAACACTGATGTGTACTGCTGTAAAGTCTTTGGGAAATAAGGTGATTTTCTTTTCTCCTTTTCTTTTCTTTTTTTTGTCAGAAATCCACCTTTTTTCAGCAGACTCACAACATGTTACTCCAACCTCAGCTCACTGTTCATGTAATCGCTTCTGCAGGCTTCAAAATTTGATGAAAAAAAACAAACAGGTGATTTGGACAGACGTAGACTTTCAGAAAATAAATTGGAAAACTCAAAACAATTTCCATCGAATTCATTCTCAGTAAGTTTTTGACAGTCTGCTTTTTTGTTTGTTTGTTTTTTATTTTTTTAGGTTGCAAAATGATACAAGATGTTTTCAAATTATAACAATACCACACATGTAAAATGGATTGGTTTCCTGAAAGCACGCTGAACTGCAGAGAATTTTCATTTTTTAGCATACACTTGCAGCAACTTGGTGTTTGAGTCTAAGGTTCTCAAAATTAGCTAAATTAGAGTGGCCGTCTTCGGTTGATTGTCTCATATTTATGCAGGTTTAGTTAAAGATCTCTGAACTTTTATTAACTGTGATTTCTTCACCTGTCCATCAAAACAAGGCCTCTTTTCCCACAACACACCTCAAGATAATCCAGCAGGCTGCATGTAAGTGTTACTTCAAATACATTTCTCTTCTTCATGGAATACCTCCAGACCAGCACACCTTTGTTTTCTTATCTATGTCTTCATTTACTGACGCTGCTTTATAGTGTGTAGGATTTCAGCCTGTCACTGAGGCATCATAGAAACTTAAATTGTTGTTTTGCTTTAATCTACAAGCTTCTGTTAGAAACTCTATAAGAAATAATGATGTTGAATTTGTATACCTCATTTTGAGGATTGAACTTAGCTGCTTTCTGATGCAAGAAGACATGATGATAGCCCAGAGTGGTTATCCCTGATGCACTGTACTTTTGGATTTATATTGTTCAGAAGCAAAATATGGGTACATAGTAGGGCTGCATGGTATTGGGAAACTGATTTTGCTATATTTATATATGACAATACATATCACATATCTGAGCGTTTGCCAGCGCATCTCTGACGGCAGCAGTGTCACATGCTTGGCTATATTTTAAAGTCATGTGACACAGACTGCACAGCAGCCGGATCTCAACGTGTTTAAGTGAGGAGCTTCACTGGAGTGATATGAAATACAGCAGATTTATTCTGGTGAATCCTGGTGAATGAGAAACTGGTGAGAGCATAGCATGTCCCAGGTCATATGACTTATATTGCATGTAATGAGATGTTGCACATGTGATCATCACAGTTGCAAAGGTCAAACGATTTATTACTCAGCCCAAATGTGGCGGCACAAATAGCACTGCTTTATTACCTCTTAGTGGCATCAAATGTGAAATGTACAGTACTTACACTGATCACATTGTATCAGCACTTCTGAACCATTTTGAACTTGCAAGCATGTTTTTTTTTTAAGTGAGTGTATTTTATGAACCTCAGCAATAAAGGTCACCTTTCCATGTGGTAGCTGTTGCTATGTGTTACATCACTTGTCTCAATTGGCCAAACTTGTCTTATTAGAAGCAAAAACAGGGGCAAGTCAACCTTGGACTGAAAAACATGAACGCGCTATTTCATCACAGCAACAAAATTCCCTGCATGTGTTTTACACTCAAAGATCTTTTTGTGAATTATTTATCCCCCTTCAAATTATGCTCGAAGTACTAAAAAGGGCTTTAACTCTCGGCGAGGGAGCTAAATAAGCATATCTCCCAAAATGTCAAACAATCCCTTCAAGGCTGAGATCATCTCAGCGTGATGGTAAGTCTATGTGCGACAATCATCCAAACTTGGAGAGGCTTCTGGGAAACATGACCCAGATAAGCCTCTGATATTATTGCATATGACTCATGGATGAGTCAACAAATTATGTTGTGACCTTTCTAAGGGCTGATCTGTTTACTTAGAAAAATGCAAGATGGTTTAATTCCCAACAGTTTACAAATGCTTTTTGTAGGACAAACAGTGAGATTGTCCTGTTTTACTCTCTGACATTAATCACAAGCTTATCATTGGTTTCTGCAGGGATGAACAGCTAACTCCTATTCTCCTTGTTAATACTGGAAGCAGTTTTAACCTCATTGATTTTTTTTTATCATTTGATCACACATTAGACTTTAAAAGTCCAGCACATTCAAAATAAAAGCAACAAAAGCAGGAAACAAACTCACTGTATGTTGTGATATATTCAGGTCAGCGTGGTTTTCAAAGGGAAACATTAGCAGTCAGCTGTTTGCTGTATCTGTAACTGCTTAAAAAGCCAGCTGCCCTGAGCGATAAGAAGTGTATCTCCAGATGTGGAGTCTCACTGTGCTCCTTGTCGCTTCTAATGGGCCGTATTAATGAAGCTCTGTAAGACTTCAACCCCTGCTTCTTTTTCATTCATTTCTTTCCAATCCAGCCCTGCCAGTCCTCTGAGCCGTGTCCTCTGTCCTCCACATGTTCAGTGAAAGTACAAAACTACATACATGAACAATCAAAGGAGCCATAAATCAGTTACATACACCCCATAAGCGCGCTCACACGTTGCTGCCTGACTTCATTTTAATTCCAGAGCAGCTGAATTCATCAAAGCATTGATTCAGCGAAATGCTTGAAATGCCCCACAGGGATGCCGCTCCATGCTGACTTGCTGCTGTCGTGCATTAAATGTAGATTTTTCATCCATGTTAGAAACATCTTGTTTCATCTCATCTCAGAGGTGCACTGTTTGGTTAGGATTCAGAAGCCACTGGAGCAGTTTCTCAGAAGGATGCACCTTACGTCTGCTGTACCACTGTAGATAATTTTAAGGAAGAAATAATAAACCAAAAGTGTTTACATCTGCTCTCTTGTTGAGAGTTAGATAGGGTCAGATTGATCCCAGTCTGATCATAAAATATCAGGTTACAGGGGCTTAACTCTGGACCTCAAACTTAACATAAACACTGGAAATAGTGGGAAACAGCTGTCTTGGTTCTGTCCAGTGTGTATGAAGTTTATCTTCCAGCTTTCTTGTGGCAAAATTACTCCTTTTATAAGAGCAAAAAATCTCACATTTTAACAAAGTTTAATCAGGTCTTTGTGTGTTGAGTTGACTAAACTGTTCATTAATGTCAGAAATTTTGACCATTTTTTTTGTTGTGAGCTCAAAACCCTGCTCATACATTGTCTAACCACTGATTGGGACCGTAGCTCTGGTTCATGATTGCTGCCATGTTGTCCAGAACAGATGGCCTCTCGTGGTGCAGTGCCGGTGCAGTTCTCTGTCTGGAAAATGGAGGTGAAGTGTTATGTATCTGGTCAAACTGGAGAATAAATACTCAACAGGAACAATGTGTAAAGAGCACAAGCACTTCTCTGTAATCTGCAAGGACTGAGGACTGGTGGTGCTAGCTCTGCTAACATTAGCTAAACCTTGAAAGAATCTATGATTGTGTGATCGCTGAATCACAAAAAGGTTAGACCTTATCTCATCTTTAAGCCATCATGAGTTCATACCTTTGCACCATTAAACACGTTGGTGCGGCAGGGACAAACCTCCCTTTAACAGGCAGAAACCTTGAGCAGAACCAGACTCATGTTGGACAGCATGTGCCTCGACTGTGTGTGGTGAGAGAGAGCGATAGAGATGCAAAAGAACAGTTTGAAAGTAGATGTTTTAGCAGTAATAACAATAGTGAGAGTGTTGATGATTGTAGCACCTGGAGTCTGGCACGATTGAAAGCTGCAGGCCATCTTCAGCAGCTTTTAGAGTTTCTCCAGCCCAGAAATCGTCAGGCTTATAACCTCCTGCAGGAAATGAGATATCATCTTTCTGCTTTGTCTCTTTGTAAGGAAATAAATAAATAGTTATATCTTTGTCTCCCGTAATAAGATTGATTATCTTAGTATAATAATATTTGTTTATTGAAGTTAAGTGGGTCACACTTCTTCTAAGGTGCTGGGAAAAAGAAAGGAAGTCTTTAAGGGTCAAAACTCCAGCAGCACCTGTAATAATGCCACACTGCAGCCAGAGGAGGCCCACTGCCAACACATGCAACTTTCTCTTTTACATTTCTCACAAACCGATCCATAGTGAATTGTACCATAGACTATAGAATGGACGGAGTGGCTCCACCTTTTACCATTGTATGGTTTTGAAGCCAAAAAACCTCCGTCACGGAAGCCGCCATTGGTCGCCATTGTGCAGCCAGAGTCTGTGCAGTTAGGGACTTACGAGGAACTCAGAGTGGAAGCGGGTGACAAAAATAATTTTTTTTTTTTTTTTTGGACATTATAATCTCTTCTTAACTCTCTTTCCTGATGTTTTTTTTTATTATTTTATTGTGGCATCCTCAGTTTTAGCTGAGTGAGATGACGTCCATTTTTTTTTTTTTTTTTTTTTTTTTACAGTCGATGAATTGTACGCTACAGATCTCAAGGAAAGCAAAGAAAGAAAAACAATTTAACCCTTTGTCAACATGGGTCACTTAAACTGAGACATGACTAAAACAACTCTATAAAGTTAAAGGTAAAGCTCAGCCAATCATTGGTCCTCTTTGATTTGCATTTAATGCAACTTATAAAGAACTCAGAAAAAAACAATTACTTCTCATACTGAGACTCATTTACTCTTTTAAATGTTCCTCTGCTCACCCAGAATTGTTCTTTTCTTTTTTTTTTCATTGACAGTAAAATGTGTTTACTCTATTTGTGCTGCTGCTTACAGACTCTGGTGTTGCCAGTGTTTTTAATTCTAAGCTCAAGAGTAAGTAGGACATTTAGATGGCCTCACAGCAGTTTTGCTTTACTGTGAGTTTAACAGAAAAGACTTCTCGCATCTTTTCAACCACTGAGAGAAGCAATCATTGTAGAGGAAGAGGCAATAATTCTCCACAGAGCCTCAAACACCAATACTTGTAATGCAGCTGCAAGATATTTTGTGTTATGAGTTCCAGCACCGTTTATAAGCCTCACTGAGAACGACGTTCACCTTTTCTGTTGAAGGAAATATGAAAAAATGTAGAGAATCACAACCTGGGGTCAGGCAGGATGAGAGAAAATGAAAACACTGACAATATGTTACAGAGCTGGATCACCTGAAAGTGGACTGTGTCCCTCATCCAGCGCTACATTTGTGAAATTGAGACCTAGCTTTAGCCGATGTGTCTGTCTTTCAAACTCCATCACAGCAGCAGAGGTAGAACTACTCTGACAAGCCTTGCTGCTGCAGGGCTGCTGTCTGCTCTATACACTTTGCATTTTGTATTTATTGTCTGTTGTCATAACGCTGGACCCAGAATATGTTACACAAGACTTCCTTGAAGACAGTCGTCCCTGCAGATTCAAGACCTGGCGCATCCACAGCCTGTGATCCCCGTGTGCTCAGAATCATGACTCTTGCCCCTTCAGGTTCAGTCAAACAGTAACCAGATCTCCTCTCTCCGTCTGCATGCTCTCTGTGAGTCACACCTGGATTACTCACAGGCTGAAGAAGTTGGCTTACACACAGATGGGAGACGTGGCAAATGCATTTTTTTTTTTTTTTTTTTTTTTTGAGTAAATGTGACGGTTGAAAAGAATATCATGAAATCATCAGCAGGAATACTCAAGGAGCCTCTGTGCTAATATTTGTTTTCTTCATGTCCTATTGTTTCAGTCGTACCCTAAAGGCTGAAATCCTTGTGTCATCTTGCATCATCTCTGTCATCTTGGGACTTATTAAAAATAAACTGCCATCTATGAAGCCTTTTTTAGAAACCAAGTTACAAAGTGCAGAACAAAGAAAGAAGGTTGTAAAATCATGAAGAAAAACAAAGATTAAGAAATAGAATTTTAAATTTAAAGGGTTTAAAGATACATTTTTTAAAAGGTTGAATTTCAAGTGTAGAAGTCAAGTAAAATAATAATCAAAAAAAAGTGCTCCAATAAAAGTATGATTCAAGAGATCACCCTCACCTGAACTCCTGTGTAGTTTAAAGGCCTGGATTTTGCATTTTGTGGTGCATTTAACTCTTCGTGCTTCTGATAATAGTATTCAAAAGACTCAGAAATGATGTCAAATGTCAACCGAGAAGATCAAAAGTTCAGCAGACAGAGGATCCTGTAGCAGACATTGAAACAAAGAAGTCATCATGATAGTTCTGCTGGTCTGGATTTCTTCTGTAGGCCAAACAGAAGCTTCAGTTTTATTTTTTAATGGCTTAATATCTGCAACTCTTGACAGCTTAAAGATAAAATCCCCCTGAGTTTAATAATCCTCTCTGATGTAAAGACTTTACATGAGAGATTCTCTCACCTTTTGAGAAAAGAATAATCTCAGGCCCTGTAGTTTTTAGTTTCTCTTTTAATATACTGTTTTCCATGAAGCAGACATGGTTTTTGAATAAGACAACAAATCTCAATATCAGGTCAGATATTCATTTGGGGGGCAGCCATAAAAGATCCCAAATATCAGTTCTAAAACATGATTGGTCCATGTTAAAAAAAAATAGAGCTTTGATGAGCAGAATCAAAAATAACTTATATCAGAAATCCAATAATAAAAAAAAAATCTTTCATTCATGAAAATTCATTTTAAAATGATCTTTTTTCCCTGAACAAAATTCACGTTTTGGAGGCTGATCAATGTCAGGCAAGCCTGAAAGTCAAGTGCAGTTCTTTTCAGGTGCACTTGAAGATAGGCGCGAAGCTTAAGAGGAGAAAAGAGGGAAGTGGAACAACTGAGTCAGAATCTGATTTATTCATTGTGTCCTTGAGAGGGGGTGGGGGTGGGGGTGGGGGGGCTCTCTGTGATGCTGCAAGTGAAGGGTTAGTGAACCAGAAAGCTTCTTTTTGTGCAGCTGTAATCAGAGTATCCTCCTCGTCACACAACCTCCTTCTGCTTTGTCTTTTCCCATTTTCCTTCCTCATGCACACACTCATTCTCCACACACACACACACACACACACACACACACACACACACACACACACACACACCACACACACACATATGCACAAATTTGTTTCCGTTGGTATCAGAGCCCCTGTTAGATCAGATTAACTCTCACAGCCACGCAGGCCCAAAGAGGCAGGCCAGGCTACAGCCGACACATGCTGAAAGTGTGACGGCACAGTAGGGGATGATTAGTTGTCCTCCGGTGAAAGAAAATGTGCTCTCCTGCTCTTGTGATTACATGAACAGTTCCTTTCCTTTTATTACTTTCCGAATGAAAGGCTTCAACGTAATTGCTTGCTGCCTCTTGTTTTTTTTTTTCTTCTCTCTCTCTTATACTTGCAGGACAAACACGGCCACTGTGTCACCCCCTTTGATCGGTGAGTAAACTCATTCCACAGAATAGTCTCATGAGCACCATGTGCTGCAGTGCGGTGCCATCCTCACGCACCACTCCCCCACGTTGTCTTGTCCCTGTTTGAAAGCAGTCCAGGCATAACAGAGGAAAGAAAAAAGAAAAAAAAAAGGGGGAGAGGCAGTGAAGCAAAGGAAGAACAAAAAAGCAATATCCTTTCATGCTTTGTCAGAAATGGGTTGTTTGGATCATACAGTAGCATTTTATTTAGCCTGAGTCTGTTCCACAGGACTGGTGCAGTGAATAAATCCTGAATCACAGTGTCTGCATCCAAAAATGAAAGGAGAAAAAAAAAAAAAACACGCTGGTGTTTTGCCATGTTTGTTGGATTTGTTATTTGAGCTGCATGTGGCAGGCTGGATCTCTGTAAGAAGGAATTCATTTTTAATCACACAATGAAGACCAAGAGAGCGCTGAAATGACACAGACTGTCTGGGCAACCTATTGAGCATTGTGCTGATTTACTGTATGCGTGAGAATTCACGCTGTTGGAATAAGCAGGATTTAAATGATTAGCTGTCCCTTTGCTGTATTTATTCAAGTAAATCCTGATGAAAATGTCCTCCCTAAAATATATTTCAAACTGTTTAAAGCCAGTGCTGGAATTATATGCCACACAGCATCCATGTGCAGCGTGTTTTGTAAGCAGTTGGTTGTTATAATAATACATTATTGATTGTGTCACAAAGCATTTTATAAAGCAAGAGACAGGGAGAGAGAGAGGCAGATCGCACGGCAGATGAAGCTGTCAATGGAGCCCTCAATCAGAGAGGGGATGCAAGGCAGGAGAGCAAGAGTGAGGCAGATGGTGCTTACTATTGATCCAAAACATGCACACACACTTCCACTGAATAACGGCTCAATATTGGACCATTTCAGGAGGACAAAAAAACCCTCCTCTCTTTGTGTATTTGTCTGCAGGAGGCTGCTCAGGCTACTGATAGCTCAGCGGCACCACAGTGGAGTTAAAGTATTCAGAGTGTTTAACCTGAGTCAAGATCCCCGCAGGCCACAAAACCCATCCTCCGTGTTTAATTCAGCGTAGAGAGGTTCAAACAGTGTGCTGAAATGACATGGACACAGACCACAGGACCCCTTTCTGTACATTTTATTTACAAAATGTATTAAAATTCTCTGTACAGCGCCTCACTAATGAGGTTCAGCAAATTATGCATGCATCTCTTGCTCTTTTGTACCCGCTACTAGGCCTGGCAACTTTTGTTTTTGCAGAAGGTGAGGCGTACAAAAAAGAAAAAGAAAAAAAAAAAGAAGGTGAAACTGATTTACTAAAGAAGAAACCAGGGCTGAATTTTTTAATGTTAACCTAGGGTCAGTTTGTGAGTAGCAGAGCTGGTCAAGCATCACTGATTTCACATGCAGTTTCTTAGAAAACAAAGTCAAATAAAGGGGGGGAAAGAAATCAGTTATCTGTCATGTAATATAAATAATCTCATTTATCTAAATGTACACATCTTCTCAGCTCATTCTTTATTTTTCTTCACATTATCATCTTCTTTTTTATATATAAAACTATCGGCCCATAGTTTCAGGTGATTAGATATTTATCTTCCTAAATCCTATGGAATCACAGTCTTTTTGAAAGAACAGAAATGATTACAGCAATATGGAAATGTGCTAAGCTTCAGGACTCTCCCTGGTATAACCTTGTATAAATCTATTTTCCGTTGTATTCATATATTTTTCATTACTAAGTGAAGTCACCAAACACTGTAATGCTCTTCAAAGGAAATCAAATTAAAGCGAACCACAGCTCATTTGAAAAATGTGCAATTGTTGAAGAAAACGGATAGGTAATCCAAAATACTACAGTTTAAAAGCCATTACTGTTATCCTTTAATTGGATTGCAGTTAATCTACAATTGAATTACCCTTTTTGTTTGGTTTTACTTTCATGTACAGAAGATTTGGATGACTCTTCGGGAAAAGACTGCTCAGAGCGGTGAACCTCAGCAAGTCGGTGCTCCTTTGATATTTTACAAACTGTAAATCACAAACTCTTTTTTTTTTTTCTTCAAACTCAAGCATGAACACTTCGCTTTACACACTCTTTGTCATACAAAACACACTCTTGGCAGTATTGGAAGTGCGAATCATGACCTGGTTCTGGGGGTGCGTAAATCAGATCATCCTCTCATCTTCGTGAGTCCTGTCAAACGTTCAGAGGACAGTGGCAGCAGCACCAGAGTTTAGAGTACAAACAACACTCTTGAAATTGTTTTGGGCTAAATGGCGTCGCTCCAACAAGGTCAATCTGTCTTTTAAAACAAGTACAATGTCACTATAAGTGACTTACAGCAGTATAAAAGCTAGAGTCTAATATCCAGTGTCTTACAGTGCACTGAGTAGATCTAATAAAAGTATTTGAACACAGAACCAGTGAAAATCTGGCAGCAGAACGATGAAGAGTAATCTGATCATACTGATTACAAGAAACCAATTAGACACTTGTTATATAAGATCCGTCCTCTTTGTGGCACTTCAAAATGTGCTTAGGGTTGCAAATGATGGCTTTAGTTCTCTCATTCGTTGTAACGTGTCAAATGTTTGATACATACATATATATCTATACATCTATAGATATATACATATTAATCACTGCACCATTCTTCTTTTTTTGTATGAGTTTTCAAGCAAAAAGCAATATCATTGTGAATGAGTTGCATTGATTGGACTCAGAGTTCCATAAGGCACTGAGAGGAGGGAACCGCCTCGGCTCTTCCCGTGACCAGTCCAGTCCAGTCCAGTCCAGTCCAGTCGTGTCATCATTGCAGATTATCATGCCGTGTCCGCCCAGGAGGATTTGGCTCAGAGCTCAATCCCCGCGATCCCGACCTTCTCGTAGATGTTTAGTCACAGTTGTAAGGGGAAATGGAAATGCTCCCTAAACCTGTGAGGAAGAAACAAACATGAGGTTATTGTGAGTGTTGGGGGGAAAAATAAATTCACTCGTGTTGGGTCAAAATGTGTGACTATGAGACATGTCGACCTCGTTGATTAAAAAATACAGCTTATACACAGCTATATTTGTGAGAAATCTTTTGGTCTTAGTAAAAAATAAAGAACTCTGCTATGTGCTTCTAATGACTGAATGGGCATCATCCTTAACTGTTTTTTTTTTACCATCTCCTGTCCTGTTCAAACAAGTGAGAACTTCAAACATAAAACAACACAAACACAGATGTCTCATGTGTTAATAATCTTCAGAATCAATACAAATGCTTCCTCTTAAACACATATCAGTGTGGTATGTTAGTTTTGGATGCCATCAGGTTCATTGTTCAAGCATGCTTTCATGGCCTCTAATTGATGTTGGACAGCTGTTCTCCTGCAAACAGATGCAGCAGAACACACATGCACTCAGTCTGTAAAACACCAATCAAATATAAAACTAACAGTTGATTTAGGAGTGCCCTCGTGTAAGTATGCTGCCCCTCTGTTTAGCGCACTGCTGCAGAACTTCTGCGTATATTCAGGGAATGAATACTCATCTCTAGTGGAAAGACAGAAGAGAGAGCTTTCAGTGAACTGCTGGGCCTGTTCTGAAGATGGAAGCACCTGTGTCCAAACAAACTTGAACCACTTTGTCACATTTAATGAGGTGTTTTTCCTCCAGTCTGAATTCTTGCTTGTGTTGTGTGTTGTTTTGGACAAAAGCCTCTGCTAAATGAAATTGTTGATTTGTTGCAGATTTGTAGTTTTCAGTGCAGACTCTCAGAGCCGACTCTCTTTAGACCAGGCTAGATGTCCTGTTAGTGTGATATAGATTATCAGCTGATGTAAAATAAGAACTCTTTGGAGCCCTGATGCTCATGTGTGTAATGACAGGACAAAGACAATTAAATCAACACTGTGTATGTAACACATGTCCAGTTTCCTTTAATCCATTTGATCCCTTTAAGTTTGGACTACAATCTGCCTCCTTCAGTTTCCTCCCACTCATTTTCCCCTGTTTGCAGATCATCCATAAAGTAAAAGAACAATAAGAGCACATCATGAACAAAATACAATAAAAATAAAGGTTATAAGGAACAACCGCTTCGTTGTTGTTGTTTAATGTCATATCTGGAAACTGATGCTGAGTGAAGAAAAAAGGGTTTAAGTTTTTATAAAAAAACGTATAAAAATCAGTTTATTTTTGTTCAATATGAAGTAACTATTAAGGAGTTGTGGGTATTTGTGTGAAATGAGGCTGTGTTTTCTGTTAACTTAGTGATATCACGAGATGCAGCACTTGTGCAGCCTGGGGCACTACTCATGTAGCCATACATTATAAGGCATGAAAAATATCTCCCAGTTTTGTATTTAAGCTAGCATGCGTGTTCTGTTGTGCCCAACATGACAAACCTAAACAATTTCACAAGCAGCAGCCTCACGGCAACACACGCGGATGAATTATTCACTCTAAGTGATACGACAGGAAGCTAAATGATTCATGTCCCACGATGCTCGGGGGTAAAGGGGTGGGTGCGTGTGGACGGTCATGAGAGGCGACATACCTCTAGATCTTAACGCTCTCGGTTCCGTATACGTTGTAGCCTTCTCTGTATGTGGCAAAGTTCTGGGTGTTGGTCGGGGGAGTCGGCTTAAAATTCTGGGCATTCTTGGCCAATTTCAGCCGTTTGGTTTCTTGTCGTGATTTATAACAGAACTCTATCAGAGCCACCATCATGGCCAGCCCCAGCCCTCCGACCAGAATATAGAAGACACCAGCCACATTGCTTAGGCTGAGAGCACTTGTCTTGTCCTGGGGGAAAGTGAAGAACATAGTTAAGAGTTTTGCAGTGGAGCAAGGACAGCAGAACAAAAAAAGAGCAGCCTGTATCCTTCATACTGAGTCTGACATTCCCTTCACTGCTAACTGCTTTAGTAAATCATTTAACTCTATCTCACTGCTGCTACAAATGGCAGATTACGGATGCTTATTGCTACAAGCAACCAAAAATTGAGGATGTAACGAGGCGCTGAAGCTAGAGTTTTTAGGCTGAGCTGACTCTCCTGTAGCTGTCACAAACTTTTTTAGGAACTTCTGTCTGCCATAAACCACTGAGGAGAATAAAACAAACTTTTATAGCTTTATCTGCTGGTGAATGTAGAGCTTTCTCTTCCCTGAACTGCAGCAAAAAATGGCTTCTGCTCTTGACCATTTTAGGAAGCTGGTCAGTATCGCATAGGTCGATATCTCTGAAAAGCCCTGTCTTTTTTTAATCTTGGTAGCGACATGTACGTATAACTCTCATGGCAACATTGTCATACAGTACAGTCAAAATAGATGAATGAAAGCTCCAATAAAAACACTAAAAATCAAACCATTTTGCTGCTGCTTACCTACCAAACATATTCATTAAAAATTTGTTCATTAGAGTTTTACTATTTGCAGTTTAACCCTATGAGCATGGGGATTTCACAATGCTATCTAGCCACTCTAACCTATCATCTTAAAGCTGCGTTGCTGTCTCAGAGGGTTAAATAGTGGGTTTATTACATTCCTCAACTTCTTGTAATGTGCAAACAGAGCCTCTAACCTCAACTCTGAGCAGCAAAATGGATTCAGAGGACGCCCTGCGGCACTCCCGCTGCTTACAGGAGTTGAATTTGAGTAAATCGTGACAATAAGAGGCTTTGAGTGTTCATCACACCACAGGAGGCGGAAGAATCTAATAGACACATGTCCATGCAAACTAGTAACAACACAAATAAATCAAATTTTCATTAACAGTTTGGTAAATAGAAACAGCAGCATAATGGTCAAAGTATCATGAATGTCAAGAGTGAAAATGAGCAAAAATAGCATTTATTCAACAACTGTTAACTGCAGTGATTCAATCCAAATAGTGTATCTGAAAGGCACATCTTCCCACAGCATTAGCATTACAGTTAAAAAAAAATGAGAGAGATAGAGAGAGCTTCTACATTTAAAAAAAGTGTCTGATTTCTAAGGCAGTAAAAGAAAAAAATGAGTTGGGGAAAAGCAGTGCCTTGTGTTTAAGCCACTCGTAAACTGTGCTACAGTTTGTGGCAGAAAAGCTGAAATACTAAAAAAAAAGAAGAAAAAAAAAAACATGTGTAGCAAATGAACAAAATGTACACTATAGATGTTAGAGAAGTCTTGTCTTGCATATGAACAGTACGTCAAAATGCAATTTGGAATCAGTACAAAAGACCTGCAGCGACTGACCTTACTTCCAGAGTCCTTGGTTCCACATTCACCCTTATCGTACCACCATTTGTTTTTCAGCTTGTCTAAGATGCCTTGTTCACTGAGTTTCAATACTGCAAGGTTTACAGGAGTTCTTCACGTGGGAAATAACATAAATAACATTATATTATGTTATTTTATGTTATTCAACTTTTTAACTACTACATACTTTACAAAGCGATAAGGCAGGGCTCCTGGCTATGTCAACATCACAGAGAGCAGGCATTCTAACTATTACCTTTATAACCCCTAGTCTAAAGCCAGGACCTGCCCATATCGCTTTGAGTAATCGGCAGATGCTGTTAACAGGGCGACCAGCAGGTACAGAGTGTACGATCTGCTAGTCTTTGGTTATTAAAAATGGTTGGGTAGTTAGTTTGGGGGGCTGGTAATGAATCACAGGGGCTTTATGACAGAATTGAACATGTTCGGTCCAACAGGAGCTTTGTCTTCACAAACAGAAGAATCTTACTGATACCCACGGCCGTTCTAATTCCACAATATCAGCCTAATCCTGTAACAGCTAATGCTACTGTCACCAGCATGACAACGATCAATTCTGGAGGTATTACAACCAATTTCACATCCAGGCAACTATGCCCAAAAGTGTAAGCGTAATTAATTCTTACGTGTTCTATCCGGACATATCGCTGAGAAAACCTTATCTCCCAATTATAGCAGATTAGTGTCAGATGAAGTGTGTCCCAACCAAATTGCAGAGAGCTGCAGGACTGTGCTCAGAAGTCAGCGAAGTAATTCCTCTTGTAGCCACACAATCTTATGTTTGACACAGCTGTTTCGTGTGGTTTGATGTCTCTTGGAGTGATAACATCACGTCCGAACATTATATGTAATAGCTAAGGTCTATTATGTTCTACTGCACAGTCCCTTTAGAGTAAACAAATGAAACTAAAGCTGGATAGAGATCCCATCATGAAGTCTTAGTATTAGAGTGTTCCTGGTTTGGATCAATTCTTTTGTGCAAAGGGGGAAAAAATATTGAAGCAAAGAAAAATAGTGCATCGATTAATAAGTGACCTGACTACTCCCTGGGAACAATGTCCCCAGAGGGGATCTGTGCAATGCATAATGCACTGAGAGAAGATTACACCACTGTATATCCCTCATAGCCAATCTGGAGAAACGGACTGTGAAGACTCAACCATTGTCTTGGCTCGGAGGAGACATTGATTAACAATGCAATTACCCTGAACATGCTCTGTGTCTGAAACTCAATCAAGGCTGCACTGTGTTGTGCCTGAAGCCAGAGAGGAGCTGTGGTAACTGTGTGTGAGTGGGTGTGCATGCAGCTGTGTGCATGTTTATGTGCATCCTCTCATGTCTGTTTGAACATGGAGCTGTGAGCAGGACAGGGCCAAGTGAGGCCCTGCTTGGAACAGGACGCTTCAGGCAGCTGTACTCCAGCTAACCGGGCCTTTCCACTGAGTCCTGGAGCCCAGAGCAGCAATGCTTCACACAGAGAGTACATACCTGTGCCTGGTAACAGACTGGAGACAGTGCAAGAGACAGATGCTTTCAAATGGCTCTCAGTAGCACAGGGAGACCTCCTGAGCTCAGTTACTACAGAATACAGCAATGTTAGCAATGCACAAATTGAAAAATGACTGTACAGTTATTAACAGCTCATTCAGGAATAACCACAACACATTGCTTGATCTCTACCCTGTTCAGTGATTTAAAAATGACTCACTGCAGCTTAACTGTTCACTGTGGTCGAGGCCAAGCCATGACAAATGACATCAAGAGCTTAATGACACAATCCAGTCTATGAGACCTTGCAGTTTATGTCATATAGCCATCAGCTAACCTTTATCGTCAGATGTGACGGCATCATTTATCATGACGTTGACCTGCATTGTAATTAAAACATGATCAAGGTACAAGTGGTCTAGAAAAAATAGCACAATAATTCATGGCACATAATCTCAGTAACATTACACTTAGCAGTCCTGGTGTCACAATTTGGATGGTTAGCCTCCATAGAGGGAAAAATCATCCATCATTTAAACAAAGAAGAAAAGGGAGAATCCTGATGGTCAAGAGGTTCACAGCTGGGTTATTAATGGGTTGGGGTAGGAGCTCTGTAAGGGAGAATCAAACCAAAGGTAGCTCATCACATGACTCATTAAAAAGGAAAAAAAAAAAGTCTTCAGCTAAATTAGAGTTCTCACGTTTGCCTGTAATGCTTAGTCCCCTCAAGACGCCGCTGTTCCCCTTGCTTTCCTGTCTGGCTCAGCTGAGCAGCCGTTTTTTCTCTCTTTTTTTTTTCCTCGTTTGTTTGTTTTGCTGTTGAGTTGAGTTCACCCTACTTTAAAGCTCATCAGTTCTTGGCCAGTATCATGGACATGGAGCAGCTGTGCAGTGAAGTACTGCAAAGCTAGGTATTAAACAGGATTAGCAAACTTCACCTTCAGGAGGGACAGCCTCGAGAATGTAGAATAGTCCATCATCAGCAAAACTTCAAGGTCCCTTCTAGAGTTAAGATGCTAAGACTTCGTTAACTGGCTATACAAAGGTGGTCTGCCCTCCACCTGTGTTAAGGAGAATAATAAAGCTCAACCTTCCACACCTGCAGGGCAGCCACACTCACTTAAAAGTGTCCCTATTTAAAAAAAAAAAAATCAAATGATATCAAATTGCTTTTGTTAGAGGAAATTCATTTTTCAGTTTGCTATATAAAAATTTCAATCAATCCATAATTCAAAGCTTTCTGTTTGCAAAGAAAAGTCTCCTTTAGTTGGATCTGAGCTGTCAATCTGTCTGATCAGACCAGCAGATAATTTGGTAATCTGCCGTTGGGCAGCAGCCGGTTAGATAAGGTGGACAGTTGGTTTGGTTACGGTTTGATCGATGTAACAGCCTTGCCGATTACTCTGAACTATGGTACCCGATTGTGGTGACATCGAGGCTGACCTTGGAGTCACCTCCCCCGCTGCCGCACTCTCCCTTGTCGTACCACCATTTGTTTTTCAATTTGTCCAAGAGGCCTTGCTCATTCAGTTTTAAAACTGCCAGGTTAACAGCATTTCTTGAAACGATAAAACATAACTTGTAAGAAAATGCACAGGTCCGTGAGAAATCTAATGCAATGTTAAGAGTTGTATTAAGCATCATTATGATAGGTAAAGGTAGTGAGACTACCACTGTCAAAGCAGGGGGGGCTTATGCACAGAGTACTGTTAATCATTAGGTCTAGGAAAGGACAAATTGTTTAAGAATTTTAAGGAATATGGAGAGATAAGAAAGGCTCATATAAGGTAAAGACAGTGTTAAATCTTGGAAAAGGTGGCATGAAGGGTTACGTAGTTTAGAACTGAAGTGTGCGGGATGGGGACACTTGTCATTGAGAAGAAAAGTAACAACAACAAACATCATGCAATTAACATTCGTCACAAGTGACAGCGCAGCTTTTAAAGGCTAAATTGAAAAACCATTGAACTGTTAAATTAAAAGTGACAACACAACAGTCAGGTAGGACAGCATACGGGACAGAAGGAGAGATCGAAGGAGAGAAAAAGCAGTAAGAGAGACATAAATATGAAATGACTGTTAGCTTTAGCCTTATTATCTAGATCTGATTCATCTGCTAGAAATTAACATATCTTATCACATCTCAAACACTAAAAACAGTGATTTAAAATTTTAAACTTTTTCATCCTTTGTACTACCGTTACCTTGACGCCCATTTAAGAAAAGAAAAGAGGGAGAGAAGAGAATGAAAACAGGGGGACATCAGGGTAGGTGGAATACTATAACAACATGGACAATATTGTTATATTATTCCACCCACCTTAATGCTGAGCCTTTGGGTGTCGCCACACCGTAGCCTTTCGAGTCCAGGTTCCCGCCCACTTTCATGGTGTCGCACGGCTTCCGCTGCTCGATGTACTCATTCATGGTGGACTCAAGGAGAAAGGCGAACTTGCCCTTTGACTTTCGTACCCGGGCTACGCCATCGGGCGTGGTCTTAACAAACACTGAGGGCTCAGCAGATTTCATGTATGACCACATCTTCTCATACACTGCTATTTTGGATCGCTGTGCAGGGGAGAAAAAGAAGAACAGTGTTAGAAACTGAGAAGTTATCACTTTAATGGAGTTTGCTGGATTGTTGTGCTTAATGATCACTTCATTTAAAGATGCATCGTGAAATATCGAGAGACATCTCAGAACAAAGGCAGTGTGATGTCTCCAAATACTTCCACATAATATAGCTGGTGGACTTTTACCAGATCATGAAGTACAAGAATTTACAAAATCCATTTTGCCTCACAAGCATAAATGCACTTTTCAAGCTTTCTTGAGGAGCAAATTCACTGAGTGTAAAGTAGATCAGACATCACTGATACATATCATGATGTCCAAATTAGCTTAAAGAAGAAATACTGTCATTTGTGGATTTGGTTATTGAAAAATGCACTCAACAAATAGACTTGTAACAGTAAATTGTGATTGATTTGGAAATTTGGAAAACCACAACAAATCTCTATTAGTGAATTTGAGCCTTGGTTTATAGTCCTAATACAACTCACAGAACTTATTACAGTCATTCATTTCAACAACACTGCCCTCAGTGTAACTGCTCAGCTGTGACTCAGAGGCAATGTGCATAAAGAGCAAGAGGAAAGCGGGTTACACAGAGACAAGACGACCCATCACAAAGTGACACAGATGAGCATTTTCCTAACGCCTGGGGTCAGGCTTAGTGAGCCTGTAAAATCTGTGGGAGTTGAGCACTATCTATAATAAGCATCAATTAAATTATTCAGTACTGCTGGATTTATTTTGGCATAGGCATTTCAAACTCTGAACAGATCCCAGTTCTAGCTGTGATGAGCCAGTTCCCAAGTGGCACTGTGTGTAGGCTACCACAAACTAGATCCCATTTAGAAAAACACTCTCTTTTAGTGAAGGCCAGAGAAAAAAAAGAGCACTTGGATTGGTTCTCCATCAGATGGCTGAGTCAAAACATCTGCTGTGTGCATGGAATGTGGACGAGCTGCTGATACACCATCATCTGTCAGAGTACCTTCCCTGCGGGTGATTGTTTACCACACAAGGCAATGCGATGTGTCTCCAGTTAGCTGTAGCAACATTTCAGTGTAAGCCAGTCAATTCATAAACATGTGACGGGACAATAGACAGAATATCAGAATATCATTTCATCATTTATTGCAAAAACACCAGTAGCTAAATGAGGCTATCAGTGGTTTGTGCTATTATCACACTAGAAAGAGTCCATAAATCAATAAAATACAATTTTCACCGTCTTGGAATATCATTAGTTTGCAGGGGTTTGTTCCAAAACCATGATGCAAATGAAAAAATTAAAAAATGATTTCAGAAAAGAGCTTTTGCAGAAAGCTTTTTTATGCAGCATCATTTACAACTTTAGCTAGTTAGCATGATTAATAACACCAAAATCATGCATCTTGCCTATTCTTTAGTCTTGATTCTCATGATTTTTAATATAATATAATATAATATAATATAATATAATATAATATAATATAATATAATATAATATAATATAATATAATATAATATAATATGTCAATTTAATCTCAAGTTGTTTTTTCTGTGATAAAGGTGCTGTAATCAAGACTTGGCTGATGAAGGAGTTTTAGTGATACCAACAGGATTTTAAGTCAGTCAAAATGGCTAAAAGTGATGAATATGATCTGCTTCCAGCTTAATTTTTTTCTTGTTTTCTTCTAACTTGTGGACAAATAACTTTTCTTGGCTCAAAATGTCCTTGCATTTATAAAGGGGGAATTTGTGTTAGTGGAAAAAATTATACACAAGTTTGTCAGTTACATAAGTAGCTAGTAGATGTTGCGCTTGCACACATGATCAACTAAACATGGCAAAAAAAATCTAAGATCTTACATTATAAAGCTCTGTGAGTGAAAGTCTTGGATAAAGTTATCTGTGACAACTCTTATGAATACTGAGCTCTATGGCTATGGACGTCCTTGCTGATCAGTAGGCAGACTCATCACTGTCCTAAATGGTAAAAGCCCTTTAACAAAAGCAAATCCATCTCTAATGCATTCCTATTAATAAACAAAAAGCATTAACCTTGACCTAGCAAAAGTGCCTCACTGGCGTCATGTAAGCATATACAATTTGTTTGTGGGCATCTGTCACGGAGCATCAGACTGAATGTGGGGATGAGATGAGATGAGGCAGCAACATAACACAAATTAAAAGTCTGCATGATGAATGTTCTTTGCTCAGATGAAAAGCCCTGAGGTTGGGACAATGGGCATTTTATTTTGATGCAAATACAATGGATAGGAGGGATGGTGGGAGGATAGCCAGACTTAGATGTGACATTTTTGTTGACAATCTTGTTAAATGCGTTGTATTTGCATGTGTCAGACCTCATGGAAAGGACACTAGTTTAGAGGACAATTTCCCCAAAGACTCCGAGCTCATCTGCTCGGCGAGGGGAAATCTCCAGACGTCTCCTCAAATGAAGAGAAAAGAATGAATCTGGCCATTGATTACTGACGACAGAGTGTGCTGCCTCAGTGCTTTATGAAGTCAATTCATCAATATCAGAGTGGAGACGGAGTGAGACCAAAACCTAAATAGGCCGATTCCAGCGCAACTAAAGTCAGCGGCTAAATGCTTAAGGCAGATTCTGATAGAAAGAGAGAGAGAGAGAGAGAGAGAGAGAGAGAGAGAGAGGAGACACAGTGAGGAAGCCCAGCAGGGAAAGAGAGATATTTGATTATTGACTGCTGGCACACAAATATGCATACTCAAAGAAAACACTCTCACACTCATACTCTACACACACATACACACATGAACACATATAGTGCACTGGAGGTCTGCTCCCATTTCTTTAAAACACAATCATTCACATTCCAGTCTGTGGCGGTCATTTAAAATTCAATTACAGAATAATGACTGAGCAAGTCCATCATCAATGAACAGACAATTTGTTCAGCAATTATATACTGCCATAAATACAGCTTTATACACATGGCTCTCATTCACACTTTATAATGGCCCTGTTAGAAGATACTGCTCCATTCTAAATGAGCTAACAGGGAGTGGCTACATTTGATAGCCAATGTAGAAAATAATAGAGAACACAGGTCAGTGTAGGTGCAAACTCTTCATTCCTCCTCCTAAAATATGAATTTATCAAAAGCACTCATGATGTTGCTCTGTTCATGATCAAGTGCCTAAATAGTGGAACACAGCCAGCCCTCCTACCTAGGCGACACGGTTACATCATCTGCGTAGGTGTTCCCCTGCAAATCTGTCTGAAGCAGTGAGTTTTATACTTTCTTACAACAGAGGTTGAGGAAAAAAAACACTCTGCTCTGTTTATCCAGACAGTTGACCTAAGATGAGGCATAAAGGGAACAGGACTTGCCTTGAGAAATACAGGTTAAAGAGAAGCCTGGTGGTGGAGCAGCCTTCACATCACCATGTCTGAATCATATGTGGAAATAAACAAACTTGCAGTCAGGCTCCCAAAGGCTTGCATTCAGAAACGAAGGTTATCTACAGGCAAGGGCCTGCTGTAGGCTCAAGCATCTGCTAGGTCCTCTTAAGCATTGTTTGAAGGGGAGGAGGAGATCATAGCGTCTAATACATTTGTGTTGTTTTTTTCTGTTTGAATATATCTCTCTTTGTTTGGCTCCTGACCAACTTGAGGTAGCAGGAACTTAGTATAACTATATCACTGACATATCACCAACTTTTATATTTTTATAGGACTGTTGTCAGAAAATAACAGCATGTTGAAGCACTGAGTATGTATGCTGTAGTACTGGAGTGAATCCATCTCCTTGATTCAACAGGAAGCGTTCCTGTTAGCACTGTGCTAAAGTGACTCCCTGCTCCACCAAAGATACACGCTGAGTCAATTTAATCACAGCCTGCATCCAACACATATCAGGTTAAACAGACTACCTGTACAGGAAGTCAGACATCAGAACATAAAGTTTCATCTGGTAGATTTCAAATCATGTATTAAGCCCTCACAAAATATTTCATAGATAAAAAAAACTTTCTTTCTGGCTTGTATTAGGATCCACATTTGCACTGGCATAAGCTATGATGACAAACACAAAAATGACAAAAACAGCCACATATCAATAATCCAAGTCCATTACACCAGGAAGTGAAGCGGTCAACTTGTTCTGTAGGCAACAGCACAAAGCAGAGGATTGTTAAACATTTAAATATAAAACTGAGAAAAAGGAACCTTGAAATTATGTAGAATCCTCAACAATGGTAAAAGCATAAAAGTCTGTGACTAATATCTAAATGAACTGCAAACTAATCACAGAAAAAACTACAACCTGTTGTCAGTATGTTGTTCTCTGTGGAGGTCGTCGTTATTCTGTTATTCTGTTATTCTGTTATTATGTGATTATGTGATTGCAAATTACGATGAGATCATATTGAGTTCCTGTGGGATTTCATGATCCTGCAGCTGCTACAATCTGCTAAGCATCAAACATGCTCCAAGTGGGGCAGGGTGTATTTTTTTTTTTTTTTTTTTTTTTTGGCCGGCCATTCATCAGGGTAGATGGCATTTGGTTTTGGAGCCTTCTTTTTCACTCAAAAATAGAAAAGTTAAAATTAACACTTTGAAGCTAAAATTTACTCATGTTACAGTTTCAAGTTTACAATGTGGGACAAATGTTTCTTCTTCTTCTTCTTTCCCTTCTCAGTGCCTTTCTCCTTAAAATGATAACATCTGTTTTGAGCTGCAAGAGAGACTAACTTGCTTATCCACAATAAACAGTAGCCTGCTTCCGTTGTGGTTCTTTAGAACCGCTTCGGTTGCTGTTGCCTAAGGGAAAAAAAAACAAAACAAAAAAATATTTTTTACACTGCTACTTTTTTGTGTCTGTGTGATACAGATCTACTCTTTCAATTCTTTTTCAAATGCTGAAGGCAAGGTTTGAAAACTGTCAGAAATAATGCAGACAGTAGAGTGTAAGACCTTAATCATTTGTGCCAAAATCCCATTCCTAATGAAGTTAGGATGTTGTTTTTTTTAAAAATATAATGATTTGCAAATCCTACTTAACGTATTCAGCGTAATACACTTCAAAGACAAGATATTTATTGTTCAAACTGATAAACTTTATTGGATTTTGCAAATATTCACTCATTTTGAATGTGATGAATTTGTGAACTCATTGTTGACGCTTTCACCAGGTGGAATTCTTTCCAATTCTTGCTTGATGTACAACTTCAGTTGCTAAAAAGTCCAGGATCTCAGTTGTCATATTTTGCGCTTTATAATGCGCCACACATTTTCAATGGGTGACAGGTCTGGACTGCAGGTAGGCCAGTCCAGCACCCGCACTCTTTTACTATGAAGCCACGCTGTTGTAACGCGTGAAGAATGTGTCTTGTCATTGTCTTGCTGAAATAAGCAGGGACATCCCTGAAAAAGACGTGGCTTGGATGGCAGCATATGTTGCTCTAAAACCTGTATGTACCTTTCAGCATTAATGAAGCCTTCACAGATGGTCAAGTTAGCCATGCCATGGGCACTAACACACCCCCATACATCACGAATGGTATGGACACAAAGTCCTTCTGATTGTCAGTCTGAAATGTGGACTTGTCAGACCACTTTTCCACTTCGCGTCAGTCCATCTCAGATGAGCTTGAGTCCAGAGAAGCCGGCGGTGTTTCAGGGTGTTGTTGATATATGTCTTTGGCTTTGCATGGTAGAGTTTGAACTTGCACTTGTAGATGTAGTGATGAACTATGTTAACTGACAGTGGTTTTCTGAAGTGTTCCTGAGCCCACGTGGTGATATCCTTTACACAATGATGTTGGTTTTTAATGCCATGCTGTCTGAGGGGTCAAAGGTCAGAGGCATTCAATGTTGGTCTTTCGGGGATGCTCCCTCTGTTTCCAATCATGACACTCACCTGTTTCCAATTAACCTGTTCACGTGTGGAATGTTCCAAACAGGTGTTTTTTTAAGTAATTCCTCAACTGTCCCAGTCTTTTGTTGCCCCTGTTCCAGAGTTTTTGGAAAGTGTTGCAGGCACCACATTCAAAATAAGTGAATATTTGCAAAAAAAAAAAAACCCAATAAAGTTTATCAGTTTGAGCTGAGCAGAAATCAAGTACATCTCAAGAGTGGAGATGTTGTTTGGGAGTCCTTAATGATGTCATTAAAATGTCTAAAGATAGACAAGTGATCGAAGTCTGAAGTCATCAAACTGCCCTCTCCTTTTTAAACAACTCTTAATCTGTATTGATTCTGAGTTATGTTGTATTTCTCTGATCTCTGTCCAACGCCACTCCACCTACTGCCTGTTTCTGAGTTTCTCTTTGTTGTCATGGGCTGCTTTTATTATTCTCTTCTCCAAAAATCACTTATGTATCGTCAACATCTTTCAACACCTCCCACTGCATTTCCTTTGACTTCACTTCCCTCTCACTTTGTTTGTGGACATCACCACTTTCCCCCAATATCCTGTAAGTCAAGACTACCTGTATCTCGAGAATGCAGAAATGAAAGTTGAGGCTCTGGGGGAACACTTTGTCACTGAAGTGCCACATGCTGCACCCTGAATACCAATCGCTTGTCTTTGATGCTTGTAGTCAGAGTCCAACGGCTGCTCCTGCGCCTGCTGTTACCACTCATCTAAAGTTCGACAAGGCTCTCTGAGGACAGCGCAGTCCCTCAGAGGTTGCGCCTATCTCGCTCTTGTCTATCATCACTTTTGTCAGCTTTCTCTTTTATGCAAACAGCCTCTAATCTTTATGTGAGCCTCCCCCTTCACTCAGCACTGAAGTGATCCACACAGTGACAAGAGCTTGGGGGATTGTGTTTCAATGTGCTGAATATGAATGCAGGGCAATCTAAAGATTTTGTGCATAAATCTCCTCTTCATGTAACCCTGGCCTTACACAGGTCGTCTCTGTTTTAAAAAGCTTCTTATTAAACATAATGTTAGGCTCTAAAGAAGCTATAACGTCTGTGCTACAATGGCCGGGATGTGAAAGTGATTCTTGTGCTTAGTTAAATGTGCTGGTGACTGCACTCAAGCTGTTGTTCCCATCCCCTGCACACCTGCACATCAGAAAGATGCATGAGGCCGGCATCAAGGCTTTGGGTAATGTATAATCTTTTGAGGGGAACCAAAAACAATGCTGTGGTCTCATTTCTCCGTGCAATTATCATTCTTTCATTGTTACGTTGTTTAATGAGGTGCATGATGGGACAGCAGTGTGGTTGTCTTTGATGGTCTCACCCCGATCTTTATACGTAATTAAACAGCCACATCAGTTCATTTTATCATCCCAGCCATTATCATCATCCAGCTTCTCCTGCAACATACATTATAGAAACGCAAGTGAGCCAAGCCTTCTGATGGAATAAAGCCTCATCAAGAGGATAAACACGGCCCTGATGGTACGACTCATCATTTTCTAATCACCCCCACATACAAATATTCAACTGACTGCATGAAAAGGTCCATGGAAGGAATTAAAATAATGAAACGAACCACAATGGTACAGCGGCACATGACAGCTGCTACATTGAGGCAGAGCGGTAAAAAGCTTGAAGCTATCCTGCATTGTCTCAAGGTAAGGCAACATACAGACTGAAGACAGAAAAGGAGAGGGTGCCCAAACATTCAGGGGAGTCTGAGGGAAGAGGAGCCAAGATGGGGGTAGACTCACACTGCCAAAGCGCCTGGAGCCACCAAGGCTTTCAGTGGGCACGTCAACGGGCTCCCAGGCCAGCTGTCCTACTTGGTTTTGAGAAGCAGAATCGAGGCTTTCACGGGGATCTTCTCTAACACCTCTTATTTTAAAAAGTTCCTCTAAAGTGTGTCTCACTCCTACCACAGATGAAGACACTCGCAGCCATGTGAAAACTGTCACTGTTAGGTAATAAGTTGTATGTCAAAACTGTCAGTTTATCAAGAGCACCAAAAACAGTCTTAGAGAAAATCCAATATCACAGGAAGATGAGATAATTTATCTGATTTAAAAACATGAAAAAATACTTCAAAAAAAAAAGATTAATGGTACCATATTGCCGTTTTATTCTGAAAGAAAGCAGCTAAAAATATTTCAAAAACATGCAACATTACTAAGTTGCTCAGGCAACTGTGTCAACCAAACCAGGTGAGATCATTAAAAATGAAAGTTTTGGGGGGTTGCAGAGATGATGACATATGTCTCTTCTGAAACATCGGACTTGATTTAAAATTTCCAGCTGGCTGATGCCGTATGCGTCTAATTAAGCCTGAATGTATTTCCAGAAAAACAGATCTGAAATGGAGCTTTAACTCTTATTAATCAGTGCATTTCTTTGCCTGTCAGCCCTGCACAGCTTTAATTAAAAGTCCCTTGAAATGGCAGTTCACACAAGTTGTTTCTTATTTGCAGACTTCGGGATGTAACTAGGACACAGATTATTCAGAATACAGGAAAAGTGTGACTCCGTGACCACCTCTTGGATTGTTCTACTAGCAGACCTGCAGTGGCCTCATTGTCAAGCAGTGAACCTAATCCATAATTGGCATCCATCATGTCCCAGCACAAAGACGTGCTGTATACACACGATGAAAAGAGCAGTGTTGACAGGCTCTGTAAGGTGCTGTATGGAGGATAAAGGACTGCTGTCATGCATGTCATGTGCCATGTCTCTTAAGATATACCATCTGCATGCCTCTCACAACCACAGTCTTTTAAATATCAAACTGCAGACACTATCTTATCCTTTTTATCTGAAAAAAACATGGATTTGATTTTGCATTTGTTGTTCTGAACATTTCAACCCAGGGGTAATACAAATGAATAGCTCTTTCTGCCAACAGGCTGCAGCTGTGAAACATATGAATTGTTCCTCTCCTGCTGATGAGTAATGAGGGAGCGTAAGATAAAAGACTGTCATATTGCCTTCTTGTCCTCACACACACACACACACACACACACACACACACACACACACACACACACACACACACACATACACACACACACACACACACACACACACACACACACTCACACAGAGAGAGGGAGAGAGTGCTGTTTCATTAATTCTTTTTCTACTTATTGCTCTGCTAATGCATAGGATTGGACTGCCAGTGTGTTGCTGCACCACGAGCTGAAGCATCTCAGTATTTCCAGCAGAAGGTTGATTTCCTTAAAGATATGTACTGCTGTGTAACTCCTGCATGGAGGGAATGTGGCTGCCTATCAGATACTAATACACTCTGGCTTCAGATTGGACTTAATTTCTGTCCTAAGTGCATGGCAAGTCCCTCATGCCGACGGACATATTGCTTATTCCATCTGAACCGTCTTTCAGGCTGCTGTGTTTGACCTGCAGGGCTCTTCTTCATCAGGTCCAATTTGCCAGCCATGGCCGGCTGGCTAATTATATTTCATGAGCTGACCCTTCAGAGTTTGAGCCTGATGCGGGTGCTTTGATTAGCCTCCTGTTTTTATCACCTCTGAGTCTTCCACGTTGTTATCACACTTTCTGCTGACAGCCCCGGCACCTCAAGGTTGCACGCCGCAGTACTGCTGCATAAATTTCACATTGGTGTCATAAGAGTTCAAGAACTGCTTCTCTGTCAACAAGCCTCATTTGGAGCAATCTTGCACAGGTCAAGAGTGCTGCACTAAAGGTACAAAATGGAAAATCTGCAAGGAGGAGTTTATCAAGGACATTTACACAAAGTAGTATTTATGTTGCAACAAATCTGACAGCAAAATGTTTAGGTCCTTGCATGTTTCACATTTGATCTAAGAGCAAAGAAATGTCTGATGGTTGATTTGTTTGTGTGCGTGTTTTCATTCTCTTCTTCTACTCACCCTAAAAAACTCCTTTGTAGAGCCTGAGTCCAGAGTGCCGTATGCTATCTCAGTCTGCTTGGCTAAATCTTCGGCACTTTCTATAGGAGAGACCATCCTCTCCACTGTCAGAAAGGCAGCCAGGTTGGCTGTGTAGGAGGAGATGATGATGAGGGTGAAGAACCACCACACACCGCCAACAATGCGCCCTGATAGAGACCTACAAGAGGAAGGTTGGTGACAAGGGAAAACAGAGTGTAATTATAGAGTGCCATGTTGTGCCTTTCAACGGGCTAAGATCTACCACTTGTGTTCAATGTTTCTAATTTTACAGGCCATCATAATTCTCTTGTAAATCACTGCTGCGGCTCTTTTTAACAGCACCATCTCAAGAAAAGCAGTACATGGTGTTTAAATTGTGCTCTAATCCAAGTCTTTAATTGGCTCACAAACAGGGTCAAAGTTTATGTCATAGCCTGAAGAAAGGATTGATTAAACCATTTATTTCTGCACAGGAACTGACAAACTAAAAGAGCTACAATAAACACACAATGAGCTTATCTTCAAACAATGAGCACCTAAAGGGGAAAATAAAATCAGGAAATGTGTCCTTGTTAAGAGTGCATCTCATCAGATACAGCTAAAAATCATGCAGTGGAAGTCTATTTTTGTACTCTGTTGTCCTCTCCTGGTGCTACTGGAGCTGACCCACCTTGGGGAGATGTCACAGCCCTGCTGCATGAAGGCCCCCAGTGAGAACCAGAGAGAATTGAAGATGCCAAAGTCATTTGGAGGATCAGGGGGCGTCTGGGGGTCTTTGGTCTCATCCTGCTCCTCAAGGTTCCACTCATACGGACTGAACCGACTGACCAGGAACAGGACCACGCTCACCCCGATATAGGCAAACACTATACACATCCAGATCTCATAGGCCAGCGGGTCCAGGAAGGAGAACACACCGGGCTTGGACTTTTGTGGCTTCTTTATCATAATGGAGATGCCCAAGCTCATAAAGGGCTTCGAAAAGTCTATCACCTCCTCTCGAACCAGTGTAATGGTGAGAGGTGCAACAGCTATATCTGCTCTCTGGAAACAGGGACACGCATAGTGGGCATTAGTCATGACCTGCATGAAAGAACAGGTCATTTGAAATGTGTGTGTGAATGACTGGAGCTGCAGAGGCAGAACAAAATATTGTTATCAAACATCGTACACATAATTATAGGATACAAGTAGACTGAAAACACACATATTTGCATGTACACGCAGAATTTTGCACAATGTCAAAATCTGACTTTATAATTAATACATCTGGACCTGAAACTGTAAAATTACTCAGATATTTCTCTGATATGTCGTCACTTTGAGAGGTGAAGAGGGAGTAAATGCTCACAATGCCACTGCAAGACTTTCAGAGAGACAGCTTGGGAAAAAAAATCCACCAAGGCAGATGGGTGTTTGAATCATGTTTTACCAAATGCTTCCTTAATCAGGACCTAAGGAGACAACCGAGGCGGAAAACTTTTCAATGACACAATTCCTTAAAAGAGGCAATTTTTTTTATCCTGTCTTGCTATGAGAGTCAGGCTGTTTCAATAATTGAACTGTTTCATTAAAATTGCATAAAAAAGTGAAGTAGCGGGTTGTCTGACGTCTTCATACTCAGTGTAACTTTGTCATTAACACGACTGTAATTGAAACGGCAGAATTGAAATTTAAAGGGTCGCTGTACCCAAAAGATCAGTAAACCCTGGCTGTGGTAACTTCCTGGCATTCACACGGCACAGATTTCCCAAACATGGCTTACACTGGCATTAGCTTTATTTGTTTAATTTTCCAAGCTGTTTCTCTTTATCTCCCTCCTTTGCTCTGCTGCTTCGATCACATCACGCTATCAAAACACATCCATGGAGGTGGTGCTGCCCTTTTTGGAAATCACAATGGGTTTCTTTGTAAAGGCAGAGGAAAATAATTAATCACATTAGACAGTGTTACTGCAGCCCGTGTGTGATTAATTAAATAACTGCTCCTCTTCAAAGCAGACGCTCCATGAAGGACAATTCTTTGTATTGTCTTTTTTTTATGTTGAAATCGAGAAAAAAAGATTGGACTGAAGCGGCACAAGGCACAAAACGCCTCTTACAAGGTCAAACTGGGTACAACACAAATAGACCCAATAAACATGACTGTTTTCTTTACCCTGTCAACAACAATGTGGACGGCTATAGCCATTTAATCCTGGTGAAGGCGTAAGCAGCACTCAATCAATGGCGAGGGAAACAAAGCAATAAAGAGCAGCCTCGGGCCTAACCTTTAAAAGACAACTAAAATCAAATTAATTTACTGGTCAAAAGGTCAAACTGTACAAAACTATTAGTCCCGGCCCACCTGCTGTAAAATTACAGGCCTTCAAAGATGTGATGGGATGAGATGGGGGATATTTTTTCCACCTTTCTTCTGCAGGGAGTGGACTTTTCCCATTTGAAAGATAATTCGGTGGCAATAGCACATCAAACTGAGCAATCTCTCAGGCTGATAGTTGGGAAATTGAACAGATGAGGAAGCCTAACCCTCATGCATTTTGTATTTGGCCCCTGCTCAACTATTGTGGCTTTGGAAAATAGGGAGAAAGGTGAGGGAGGAGGAGGAGGAGGGGGAGGAGATATGGGGCGTAATTTTCGAAATGCTTGAGGTGTTGCGAGAGCCTGAGTGCAGCACTCCGTCAGATGTAAAACATGGCATGACCCTTCTCTAATGTGAGAGGCTCAACCGTTATGGAGCACAACACATATGGATCTTGTTGCCAAACCGCAAGCCTCCATTTAGCTGTTGATTCTGAAGCTGATTTTCTCAGCTGCGAATTTACAACGTGGCATATTCATCATACACATCAAACATTGGACGTAATTACACAATCACTTCAAAGGCATACAATCTTTCATTCATCAAAGTGATTACACTGTGCTCGCCATATGGACTCATTGTTTTTTATGTACCTACCTCTGTTTCGACTGCAAGAGAGAGAGAGTTTTCTAGGCTAAGCAAAGAGGGATTAATTGCAATGAACAGCACTGAGAAATGATTTCATTTTCTCCGTCTCAAGATGATCACCAACTCCCCCCAATGCTCGAGGCTGCATTCGACAAATTCACTCACAGCTGAGACAGACAGCATTAGACTTTGAACTGGGCAAAAGCTGATGAGCTCATAACGGGTTGGTGATAACCTTAAGACAGAAAAATGAGATCTCCTCTCATGTTGAAGTTCCTTGCAAACTGTCATGTAATCAGCGAAATCGAGGCTCCCAGTACTCACCCCATAGACCAGTTCACCCACCATCCCGTTCCACGTCTTGGTCTCGGGGTCTCGGGCTCCATACTTCCCATCCATTACTATAGACAGTTTGTACTTAATTCCAACATGTTTGGCAATCTCAGATGCTAAATCGACGCAGTAGCCTTCATATCTCTCATTCCCATCCAGATGCATATAGTTTTTCTTGTACATCACATAAGGAGCTTCCTGTTGATTCAAACACACGCTGGTTTATTCACCCCCATGCCCTGGCACACACAATCAGTCATCCAGAAATATGCTTACATGCACCCATATGCGCTCGTGCTCACTCTCTTTCTCTCTCTCCCCTTCACACACACACACACACACACACACCCACACACCCACACAAACCAAGAGATTGAAAACATTTTAAGCAGCTATGATCACACCCATGCAGTCATGCATACACAAATGACGCCCTGCAAATGCACAAATATACACTGATAACAGCAGTGAGAGCGTGAGGTCGCGCTGCTGTTATCAAGCTGTGGCAGCCAGCAGACACCGAGCACCAATGCACCCGACCCATTCAAGCCCAAGGGTGCAACTCTGTGGCACAAAAAGGAGGGTCAAGGTTTAGGGAGAGCGAAATTTGTTCATGTCTGTAGGAAAAGACAGGAGAAGAGGCCAGAATGATATTTAACAGGGCTAGGAGTCATTGGTGGGCAAGGTGTGGGTCAGCTCAGAGGTGGGTGGGGATGGGAATGGGGATGGGTGTCATAAGTAAATGCCAGTGACAGGAGAGGGATCAGATAGTGCCCAGAGTATCTCAACATATTCAAGCACCAATGCGCACTTTAAGGCTGCTTCATTCCAAGAGAAAAAACAAAGAAGTAAAGAGGTGTTATTTTCTTACCATAAAAATGCAAAAAGAGATTCTTCATAAATAAAATAATTACAGGAAGAGAGCAGGAGCGTGCTAGTTTCCCTCTCCTTTTCAAAAACGCTGGTGCAGCTTGTATTTTCTCTTACTGAGCACATCATCATTAACAAACAAAAGAACCGCTCAGGAGAGCAGGCATTGTCATTACAGCCACATACAATTAGAGTGCAAGTAGGAGAGCAATGGTTTGTTTGTTCTGTGCTGAACGTATCCCCTCACCTCCAATCCGCTGAGCGTTTCCCTCCAGTTAACACATGTTTACCTCCTGACTGTATTTCTCATCTGCACGTTTCCTCTTGATACTGAGTGACACCGGATCACGCCTTTGAATACAAATGAAAACTAACTGTGCATAAATACCAGAGATCCTCATTATGTTTCTCTTTATCATTTTAAAATGTTTGTTTGCAGAGAATGATGCCCTGCATCAGGCAATTATAACGCCATAATACATTTGTAACAGAGGCTATCCAATAGCCTATAAGATTTAGTGGAGAATATCCAATTGGAAATCAGTAAATTTGAAGTGTTTTGTTTGTTTATCCTAAGATCTGGGAATATTATCCCCTGCCTGAATCACTGCCTGGAAGTTATACTTCAACACAGAACACATCTAGGAGCAATACAAAATAGATTGGAGAGGTGATAACCAGGAATTATACCACACCTTTGTATCCCTCCTCCAATACTGCTTATTTTGCTTTGCCCAGCTTGTGCAACCATTGCAGTATGATCCTCTAGTCATTCTTCGGCCAGTCTATCCCGAGTGTCAGTGAACATTTACTTGATGAGGACAGACAGGTCTACTTACGTATGCGTTTGTATGCGTTTTTTTTTTTTTTTTTTTTTTTTTTTTTTTTTGTAATTGATGGAGTCAACCATTATCATTTATACCATTATTGTGATGTCACTGCTACGACAGGCCACTGAAGTATGGAAAATCAAAATGCTTTGACACCCACACGGATACAGTTGAAACACTCCCCCATAAGGGATCGACTGTTTCAACATGTAGTGAGTGGATGGAAAGCAACACAAAAAAGATGTGGTTCTACCCGCCCAGGACAGAATGTATCACTCATTGGAATCAACACCATGACCTTGAGTGGCAGAATACGTGAAACATTTAAAACTGCATGGAAAGTGTACCATAATAGTAGTGACCACAATCGTTCGATTTTCCACTGAGGAGTCGTTGGAGACCTGCGGGTCCATAATATTTACAAATCGTGTGTACTCGTTCCAGTATCCGATCTGTGAAGAAAAGGCAGGGGTTAGCTTTTTTTATCTCTACATTATGCTAACTGTTGTCTGGTATCAAAAGAATATACAGTAATTCATTCATAAACATTCACAAAAATCCCAATGTCATAGCTTCTGTGAGGAACTTTTTGTATGGGATAAATTTGGCGCCCCCTGTGGACAAAATGGTAGTCTCTTTGTTCATTTTTCCCTGTTGGTGTGTTTAGTAGTAATTTCTGTCAACAAAAAAAAAGTCAAAATAATAAGAATTCTAAAAATGCATTTTCTTGGCACATTATATTACACTTGTTACAGTTATTCCTCTTATGTACAGTTTTTTAAAAATGAAATAGATGTTTTTGTTTTTTTTTAAATCAATTTAAAGTGCCATCTAAGGAAAAAACCAACAGCCTAACAGTCCAAATCACAAGTTACTTTTTGACAGCAGGAATCTTTTCTGGAACTTTTTGCATTTTGACAGCGAGAACTAGGGTCTAAATTTAGTTCTGGGGTGATTAATCTGCTCCTTTTAAGTCCATGTAACGCAACAATAAATTTGTGTTATGAGTTTGTCACACTACAGACACATGTGTCATTGACCACTGAGCCAAATTCAAAAGTTTAAAAAATTGCTAAGTATAAAAAATTAGGTCTCAAAATCTACATTTCTGGAATTCTGGAAAAATAAGCACCTTTCTCTGCTGTGGAACAATGGGGGTGTGTCAATTAGAGGCGCTGGAGCCACGCCCACACGCAGGAGGGGAGCCGTCACCTACAGTTACAATGGAAGCTAGCGCTAGCAGCGTCAGTGGACAGACCCAGCCCTACCTATTTGCAAGAAACTGACCCTGAATCAGACACTGATAGAGCTCAGCCTCGTTTCTCAGTCTTCATCAGAATGGTCATTTATTTCTCCCATTTATGACATTTAGCAACATGTTTTTTGTTTATGTAGCACAATAAGGCCTCAATGTTAACTTTTGAGTGTTTTATAACCAACAAAATTCCAAACATTTAAAACTTAGGGGGAAACTTAAAGTTCATTTATGCACCTCAACAAATTTATGATGTCTGAGGCTATAGCAATAAATATACTATTTGGATCTGCAATAATGAAGGGCTCATTAAAACTGCACTACATTTCCCACAAGCCTTCTTCCCTTTGCCCTTAAGTTCCACCAAAAAAAACAGCAAATGAGCAGAATACTAAAGCAGCAGGAGGCGCTTAGTAAACTAAGCATGTTTAACTCCACATTAGCCATCCAGTAAGTGTCATGATTAAAGATATCCAGGAGATATACTCGTTTTCATCAGCTCAAATAGCCAAGTGTGCAGGAGCTCGGAATGCATGAGCACACGCCAGACAACTTTAATCCCTCCCACCTTCAGCTTCCCAGGTTTAATGGTAAATAATTGATACTCAGGCCTGTGAACTGCATACACGTTTAATAATTTAGCATAATATTCCAGCAGCTCCACAGTTTATTTCAGCGCAGTCCTGCCATTGCAGTAAGTCTGCATTCTGCTGTACAGATGCTTAAGTCAAACCAATGTCAAGTGTTTGTTTGCCCATCTGAAATAATGGCTTCTCTGGCTCATGATGAAACGTGTTGCATATGTTGCTGCCAATAGTCTAACTGTTGCTGGCTTAGGTTTCTCACGTCACATCTGGTCTGCATTTTTTTTTTTTTTTGTCTCAGATCTTTGAGTGTTTGGGCTTAGACAGGTGTACAACAGTGCAGACTTTTTAGACAGCCAAGAGGAGGCGCTAGAAAGCAGCAAACTTCTCAAACTTAAGTTTTATGCCTGAGCTTCCAGCTGTGGATGTAGTTGGTGCACTCGGCAGGCTGGAGAGAGCGCTAAATATTTATTTCTGTCTCATGTCCGAGAGTGATATTTGAGGAGAGCCGCTCCAGGGACGGGGCTGTGGGGAGGCTGTGTCATGGAGTGCTGCTCCAGAGGCAAAGTCCTGATCTCACCCTGAGCAGCTGGGACAGATATCAGCCCATACATCACTCATGACAGTCACAGCTAAGAACCTTCATCCTCTAACTGTCAGCGGGGTGAGCGGGGCTCCAGGTCCTGACAAACTGCTGCCTGGCTTGTCTCATCTTCCCTCCATCCCTCACTCCCCCTCTCTTTCTCTCGCTCTCTCTCTTTTTCTCTTCCCCTGACCTCTTTTTCTCCCTGCTCTCTGTCTCTGATTGGTTGTGTTGAGGAATGGCTGTAAGGCCAGTGCGATGCTAACTGAAGTGCGGGCTTCAGAGGCTCTCTGAGGCGGGCAGCATAATCACATGTCACAATAAGACCAAGCCCACACTTATCCAACTAACGAGGAATTCACAGCTGTCTCCTGGAACCCTGACAGGTTATGAAATAAAACCAAAGGTCATCATGTGGTACCGGTTATAATGCAAATGCACTGCAGGGAATTACCATTTGGAAAAGGAGCCAGAGGAAATTTTAGATCCTCTTATTAGTAATTGGTTATTTAAATGGTAATTACTGTTCCATCAGATCTGTTCTCTCCTGCTGCACAGAAATAGTCTTATATCAATCTTTAGATAGGACAGTTTTAGCGATCAGATTGTGGGCTGGGGGGTTGCAGGAGGGCCTGGCATTGCTCATCAGTGCAACTAACAAACAGGGGAGGAGAGACGAAGGCAATCAGTGTCCTTTAAAGCTAGGCTTGTCCCACAAGGCTGCAAAAATGCTTCAATCAAATGTTGACAATATTTTTTTTTTAACCTAATCCTGGATTCTTTAAAAGCGGCCCAAGGCATATTTTTGCATTCCTCATTTAACCCTTTATTTCCAAACCTATTATATTTGATCCATGAGTTTCAAAGACTTCTATATCAACAACATGATAAATATTTCTTTACAAAAACCTGTTAGGAGTTTTTTTTCCTACCCCCTTAAGGATTATCAATCCACTACAGGCAGCTGAAATTGTATTTTGGCCCTTTCCCAAACTTCTGCTCTCAGGAATTTATAGACACACTTTATTTAGGAATGTTTTTCTAACTTTCAAGAAATTGCAGTATGAATAACATCTTAATTGTTACTCCTTTTTTGAAAACAAGTATTTTCTGAATTGAATGACTGCAAATTTACTAAAAAAATGTACTAAAAAAGTTGCCAAAAACACCCATTTTATCAAATGTGATACATAAACATATTGTAAAGAAAATGATATAGCAATATTTTTGGTGGATTTAAAAGGGTTGATAAACATCTCAGTTCCAAAAAAATTGAATTTTCTAGCTATTTTTTGATGGGTCAGGCCTTTAAATTATACACCATCAAATTCCATAATCATGCCACATAATGAACCAAACCTTAATGTGCACCATCTGTGTTTCAAATAAACGAGGATTTTTGATCTGATCCTGATCTGACAGTTGATGAATGAGAGCAAACAGAGGTCACCGCTCCGACTCACCTTCCTCGGCCCACCTGTTTTCATCTCATAAACATCAATGGTGTAGTTAGTCCTGCGGCCGTAGTTGTCAAACTGGATGTTGCCCGTCATACCCTGCACTTGGACCTACCATGAGGGATAGACAGACACACGAGGGGGAGGGGGGGCACAGACACAGGGAGTAGCCATCACTTTGCATATATAGCTGGTATTAAGGCTCTCGTGTCCATAGAGCTACTAGAGTGCTTGCAGTCTGTTAATCAAATGATGAACTGGATACGCTTTAATAAAAGATGTAGTTTTATGGTAATGAGAGCCTGGATTTGAGTGCACAGATATCTAGGGGCAGAGGGAGGAGAACGGCTCTGCACTCTCTCCCCTTCTCTCTGTCACTTTCCATCTTTATCACACTCTCACTTGCTATCTTTGCTTCACTTCTCCCAGCCTTTTCTTTGGTTATCAGCTTGCCACTCTGTCTCTCTCTCTCCGTTACTCCCCTCTCTGCCCCCTCCTACCGTTTTAAGAGCTCTCTCAATGTCGATGCCTTGGCTCCAAGGTACGGCAGGATTGGCGAGACAGTCGCCGGCACTGCCACGGCGAGAGACATCCACACGTTGGCGCCGCAGGTACCTGAAGGCCTCTGCTATCACCAAGATGGCATCGTGGGTCAGAGCTGATGTGTACTGTACAAAGACAAGAATGACACATAAAACAGTAGAAGTAAGATAAAGACAAGGAAATATGATGAGGGCACCAGAGATAATATGTTACTATATGGTGACAAAAACACTCATGATACACTGAAAAAAAAAAAAACTGTAAAAGAACAGTATATGACAAAAAAACTTTAAAATAAAGGAAATTGTCCTAATTAAAATGAAGTGCAAATACATTACATTTACAGTAATTTTCCATATTTAAAAATGATTACAGAACTTGACTGTAATTACAGAGATCAGAAAAGATCATGTACAATTATACAGTAATTATCCCATGAAATATTGGCATAACACTTAAAAAAGAATATTTAAATAAATAAAAAGCAGGTTGTTAATTTTCAGATACTGTAATTTCAAAGTTTTTATAGTACTTTTAATAAACAGAAAAAAAACTACTGTAAAAAAATTAGGTTTATTAACAATAAAATTAGGATTTTTTTTTAGAGTGTACACAACTGAACAACACAGTAGAAGTTATCAGATACACAGGACTCTGTGTTAATTTAGAGGCCTTTTCCTTCGCTTTTTTCGCTGTCTTATGCCTCAGGTACTTTGTTTCTTGTTTCCTTTTCAAAACATGCTTTTGTTGGAAGGCGCACAGGTGACATCACCAACTTAAAGAAGTAAATGACGTGAACAGCTTCTTTCATTTACGAGGCATGTCCCCCAAAAGTGACCACTTTGGTTCAACTCTATTTCCAGTGGTCACTTTTTATGACAAAATTATGAGCCTTTTCCCTACAAGGTTTATTTTGTGGTATATCATCTTTTGCTCTGTATGGATGATTTGCTGTTGTAGCTCACTTCCTGCAGATTAGGTGAGTGTTTTTATGTTTGGTGCAAGCTCTCACAAAATCAGTCAAAATAAATAAATAAATAAAAATAAGTTTGATTAAACAGATTTGATTAGAGGAGCCAAGACTGTACAGACTTTTCATGCAGAGTTTGGAAAAAAACAAGCATTAATTAATGCTTGATTTCATCTCCCATGCTCTTCCCTTCCAACTTTGCCTGACCTTTCCACCGCTGAGGGCTGAGCCACTTGTTTGTTGACCACAGCACCATGACAAAATCTAATTAGATGCCATTCAAAATCCATTTCTTTCTTGATCATTGTTTAATTAGATGTAAATTGAAGCAGCGATATAACCTTGCCTTGCACCACCTATCAATATATTGATTGCTGGGAGAGGGATGCAAGGCAACGAGGAGGAAGCGAGGGGTGGGAGGAAGAGGAGGTAATGACAAAGGCAAACAGGAGGATGAGAGGAGGAGAGGAAGTGATCGAGAGCACTTCAGACGGGGTGATCGCTGTGTTCTGCATGTGCAATGAAAGGGCCTTGCAAGCCGAGTACCTTCAGAGGAGAGTTTCGGGCTTCTGGGAATTCTCTTTCATCTAGCCGCTCCCAGCGCTGCATAAACTGCTGCACAATCGGGTTCTCAGGGTTGACGATCTGAAACCCTGATATGTTGGCTCCACCGGCGAAGACTTTGTCCATGCTCACATTAGTGAAACCCTGAGGTGAGACAGAAAGGACAGGGATCAGGATTTGTGTCATGTCTCATTCTTTGAGGTATTCTTTTATATAAACTTGGCGAGAGCACCATGAAATATCTGCTTATATTCTGTTGGTGCACAAGTTGCCTTTTATTATGGACTCTGCTACACCAGAGCAACACGTGTTTGCCATTAGACTGAGGCGAGTGTTTCTCTGTGACCAGTCTTCATTTACAGACAAAAACATGCCAGTAGATGCTTCAGAGTTTGTGTCAGATCACAAACAGGACAAAATATTTCACCTGAACCAGCTGGCCTATTTTATTTCACATTTTTTCCACGTTTGAGAAAAAAATTCGAAAAAATAAAATTCTAAAAAAACTCTGCCGATCCAGCTGCCTTTAAATTTCCCCTTTCAACCCTTCAGCCATGACATGAAGTTATTCTTTTTATGGCCAAATTGCTGTTTTTTAAGTGCCGTATTGTATCATGGCATGCAAGGACATGTGTCTGACTGCTGCATAATCACGTCTTCTTAAGTCAAGGAAACAGCAGCAGGGGATCTTGCAGTGAGAGCAGGGCCAGCCTCCGTTTTTAAATGTTCATGCTAATATCAAGGCTAAATGAACACTTCCCTCTGTAGACAGGGAGGAAAAATATGGCTGCCCTCCAAAGATATTTACAAAGGTTAAATGTTGTTTATTTATTGCTTAGGACATCCACTTAAAGCTCTACATGAACATATTCATTCAGTTGGATATGCATTGCATACTGGCTTCCAGATTGTGATTGGTGAAGCAATCACTATTAAAAGCCTTTATATACAGCCAAGAAAACACATATAGGCCTGTTTTTTTCCTGATTTCATACACAAGCCTGTAATCTCTTTATTGTGCTGAAACTAAGTCCCATCTCATGCAGCAAAAAGCAGGTTCTACTCTCCAAAGAGAGTGGTTGGGTTATTACTCACAAGATTGGCCAGAATGTAGTGGTAGCCACGGCTGTTCTTCCCCAGGGTCACAACCTATAGAAGAAAAACATCAATACAGTAAACCACCCATGAGATGAGAGCTAAGAGCCATGACTTGTAAAAGTGGCAACAACAGTGTTCTCTGTGAATGCAGTCATGTAAAGTAAAAACAAAGCAAAGCGGTCACTGGAACAACAAAAGCAAAAGGGAGCAGTGAGAGAAAGTGTTCATTAAGCAGGAGCTGATAATGAGAGCGAGGCAGAAACAATGCGGAAGATCCTCCTGGCTTTGAAGTCATTCACGTTACAGGGATTGGAGTCCTCCGCAACTGTTGGACAGAAGGTAGAAAAAAAATGTTTCAAAGGAATTTACAGTGAGACTGTAAGATGTGGATCTTGCTCTGCTTTGAAAATATCACACCTTTGGAGCATAACAGCATGTTTCAACCCACGCAGCCTGACTGAAAATAGTAAGTGGTGTGCTAAGCCGTTCCATCACGGTGGTACACACCATATGCTGCCTTTTATTCCAGATTTCCTCCTTCCTTTTGTTTTGGCTCTACAGATAAATCCAGGAGTGAAACTCTAAATCGTCCTGGCTCTTTTGCACAGTATGCCGGACAGGTTATTTTTTTTCCCCAGCAGCCTGCACATTGCAGGTCTGTTATTTATGACTTTGCAGTGTGCCGTAGATGGACTTCTGAGAGGCTGCCATGCACAAACCTGTCAACCTTGTCTCGGTTTTCATCTGCGTTCTACAAACACAGCAACACAAGTTTACAGCAAAATCAGCATGTTTGCACATGTCCTGGCTCTGTCACAAAAACAAACTGTCAGTTTATCATCTTTCTGTGTGTGTGTGTGTGTGTGTGTGTGTGTGTGTGTGTGTGTGTGTGTGTGTGTGTGTGTGTGTGTGTGCGTGCGTGTGTGTGTGTGTGTGTGTGTCACAGTGCGGATATTTGTTACTGTGGATCATTTACGACATTCCCACTGATGCAGGATACAGCAATGAAAAAACTTTGTGGGACGTTTTTAGTTTCACCCATTTTGATACAATTGCATTGTTTTCAGCTGGCTCTGCTGAACTCAAATCGACCTGAGTGCGGCTCAGTCCATAGGGGCTTGTCTTGGCAACTGGAGGGTTGCTGGTTCAAATTCCGGCGTGGACCAAAAAATTGAAATTGGGCTGATAGTGGCCAGAAAATCATGCTGACACCTCTCCAGCTGCCAAGGTGCCCTTGAGCAAGGCACCGTACTCCCAACTGCTCAGGGTGTGCACTGATGGTGCAGCTCATTCTTCACTCTTCACTCTCCATCAGTGCATCTTTCCGCATGCAAAGTGCTGTTTGTGCATGTGTGTGTGCATATAGAGCATGATTCGTTCAGAGTGAAAAATTGACCCCCCCCCCCCCAAGGGAATTAATAGAGTATATCTTCTTCTTCTTCTCAAAAGAAATAAATGAATTAATTTCAAATAATAGCAAATCAGCATGCTATCAGGCTGTTTGGGTGGGTCAGTTTTCTCCCTTTAGTTTCAACACTGCAGGATGTTTGACGGAGGGGAACAGAAAAAAGAGGCGTATAAAACAAAGAGAAAATGAGCAGTGAGCTGATTAATGCAGAAATAGCAGGAGTTGGCTTCTAGATCAATCAGCGTAATGGAAAAAGTGACAGAAAGCTCCATGAAAAGAAACCACAAAGCTATCTGGATCTGAACTACTCCCTCTGTTATTGTTCACAAGTCTACTCTCAGACTTTGAGCCCTGCCGCATTTTCTTGGACAAACCCCACAGCCCTGCTCTTCTTCAGCATGAGCTAACCTTGACTCTGGCTCTAAGCCTCCTCACACCTGCCCTGGAGCTGGGCAGAGCAGGGCTCCACTCCCCCACCAGGAGCCTGCAGCTTACAGCCAGCCTGGCAGCACAAACCAGCAGCAACCTCAGGATGAAGCACAGCCAGAGCCTCGTGACACAGAGATCCTCTGTCCAGATCACACCAGCCGCCCCCCTCAACCTTTTTTAATTAGTCAGCAGTGCAAAGTTCAGTTACAGTGCTCAGATTAGACACAAGGAGAGAGAGTTTATGACAGCCTGCTCATTTATTTTGTTACTGTGGATAAAGACAAGAGCAGTTTGGAGTCTGTGAAGCGTGTTTTAAGAATGCTTAACTTAGCTTAGCATTATTAACACGGTATGGATAAATTAAACAGAGCTTTAAAGGTGTCAACAGTCTTTTTTTTTCCTTTAGCAGAGGTAGGCAGCAGCTACGCTAACAAGCTTGATATTCATCTGTTCACTCAGTGCATTATTAACTATTTTGAGTTTTTTTATTTTGTGCTGTTTGTTTCCTTTTGTTTGTAGTTCGCAAAGTGCCCTCAAACATACGCTTCATTTTAGAGCTCTTCCAAATTTAAGAAAGGAAGATTTAAATATTGCCATTTTGTTTGGTTCTTCCAAATTTATGAACCATGAAGGGTTTGTTGGTGATGTTGTAAATAATAGTTTAGGTGCTGGCAGACATTTTCTGATGGGTAGTTAATATCGTATTAGAAATTAAGTCATAATATTTCTTAAACTGCCCTTGTGGTCACATGTGTGTTCTTCTCACTAAATGTGAAAGCAGGATCACTCAAGAGAACATCAGCTCATTGTGTTTCAAATCTTCAGTGTTAAAAGAAATAAATTGTTAACAAGTAAAATCTTTATTCCTTAACTTTCTTCAAATTCTTCAGTTTCCTTCCAACTACCAGTCTCCTTGAACTGGTTTCCATTGTTCTTCATCCTCTTCAAACACAAACAGAATAAACATGAGCCAAATTCCTGATTACTCTATCTCAAAAACACAAAATTATTTTAGTATGCGTCCTCTTCAGTACTGCAATTCCTCTTTCTTCTACATTTTACCCTTTTGCACATCGATCCACGGTCTGGCTTCCTCACCTTTTGTTCTGCTGCTTAAAGAAAAGCGAGTATTCAGCAGAGAGCAGTTTTCTTTTAAGCCTGATGGGGACAGACAACGGGGATGACCTTGACTTCCCCCTCATCCAAACTCGCTCTGCCTCAGCCAGAAAATGTAAAACTAGAGGTACACATTTTCAATACATGACAGACCATTTTCCTCCAAGTTTGACCTTTCCGCTGCAAAGTTTGCCACGGCACAGGAAGAAGCAGACTGAAAATGACAGGTTCCCCAGAGTTTGTAAATAACAAGTCATTTACTGGGGCATATAAAAGAGAAGAAAATAATGATGCACTTACTTTTAGCTTTCTTACCTATGAAACCTCACACAGAGAATACACAGGCTGCTAAGGTCAGCCATTGATACATTTAACTTTTCTTCCAGAGTAACCACAAAAAATTAAAATTACAGAAATAAAATAAAATAGAAATACTAAAAATCAAATGCAAAGGACATTTTCTGCAAAATTTCTGTTTTGTCTGATCAACTCAATTAACCCAAAGTTGAGCATTTGTAACAAAAAACACAGCCTATCGTTGCGCTCCAGCTTTAATGTAGAGAAATATAGCTTGTGGATCCAACTGCACCACGTTATAATTAGACAACTTGGGGACTGATGGGCTATTTCATTCAAGACATGTAAACAGCACCCCTGAACAAGTGAGAACTCTGCAATTTGTAGCACCTAAATGAGCCAAACACTGGACCTAAATGATAATAATCAGAAAAAGTGCGGAAACTCAGGGCGGCTCTGGCTCAGTGGGGAAGTTGGTCGTCTCTCAACTGGAAGTTTAGTGGTTTGATCCCAGGTCCACTTGCCAAAGAGTCCTTGGACAAGATACTTAACACCAAACTGCCCCCAGTGGTGCCAGTGGTGTGTGGAAGGGATACATTTATGCTGATGGGTGCTTTACGTGCTGCCCCTGGCATCAGAGATGAATGTGGTGTGAATGGGTGAATGTGATGTTTGGTGAAAGTGCTTTGAGCTATCAGGAGACGTGAGACAGAGCTTTATAAATATGGTCCCTTTATGTCATTTAATTCGTTTATAAATATACGTGTGTTAATTATTATAATCACATCTATGAAAAGATAATCATTGTTTCTGTGGGAGAGGATCATCAGTCTGCCTGCAAGTCTTCAGCCGTGTTTGCTGCTTCAGTAAGAGAAAATACACCTGACCGGCAAGATAAAAAACAACAGTTTCAAATGTTCTGTTTGAATTTTAAAGCTTAAATTTTAGAAGCTAATGTAGTGAAACAAACACCTAGTCACATCAAGATCTTTCCAACAAAAGGTGCACTGATTCAGCCCACAAAGAAGCTGCCAAAATCAACATTTCCTCACGTCTGCTTCGTGGATTCATTTTTTAGAAACCCATTTTAACCACGGCTTATGTCAAGATTCACGTCTCTATTACTTATCAGAGTGTTAATACAAAGGTGCATAATATATTCATATATCCATATAATTCAACGGCTGCAGATGTGAAAAAGTGCTCCACTTCACACAGACAGGAAGGTGATTTTAAGCTCTGATACAGAAAGATTTTCTTCCTCTTCCATCTCCATTTCTGCTTCAGTGCTCTTTGTAGAAGTGCTCTTTGTGGAGCACTCCCTAATTAATGGCCAGTAGCTGCTGTGCCAGAGATGCTTTTCTTGGCAGTCTTGATACTTGCCGCTTAAGATAGCGAAGGCATCATGTCTTGGCCTTCCTCCAAATGCAGAACCTTTTAGATCACCTAACTTCTACCCTAATTATGATATCCATGATTGCTCTGAGATATGGAAACAATGTGAGACTTGATACTGTGGGAGGAAAGAATCACTGACACTGCAGTTGAGACACCGTTAAACTTGGCTTTGAAACAGGAAAACATCCTCTGCTTCCAGTAAAAATGAACGAGGTAATGTTTCCTGACGGATAAAGGAAAGGTTCTCTGGTCGACATATTAAAAAGCTGTATACCTGATGTGGTTGTAAGTACTTGTGCAAATTGTCAGTAGCAGCACACAGGTCTCAGCCTCTTATTCGGTTGTGAGCTCAGCAGGTCACATTCAGTTTAATGATAACGCTCTAATCCTGTTTAATTCTATAATCTCAGTTAGTAAATGGCCCTCAACAGCCACGGTTGGTGCTGGAGATTTGAGAGCTCCATACGTTTCCCTGGATTTACACTGAGGGGAAGGGTTTAGGTATATATCCATCAGCCCTTCCTATCAGTATCACAGGAAATAGGAACAGCTGGAACAGGAAAACTTGTTCACTTCTTGTTCAGAAAGCTGCTTCAGACATGTTAGTAATTCTTCTGCCGCCCTAAAGTCTATCTGAGTTTATAAAAGGGGAGGAGTTAGTGTCGAATAAAGATGGACTTAGATATATGATAGTAAATATTTAACTGTATATGGATGTAAAAAACCACTATATAGGTACATCTGGTCTTAATCTGCAGGGGCATCTTCCTCAGTTGAAAAATGAAATTAATGCTAAAATTTAAAAAAAAAATTATCAGACACAATTAAAGCCATGGCTGACTTTACTGACAGATTGCGGCTTGGCTTTGGCCTCAACTCCACATCTTTGCCTGTTTTCAAATAAGCCAGAAGTGAGTTCGAGTCAGCATGTTGAATTCAGTGACCGCCACACTAGATGTGCTACTGTGTGTCGGCTCTGGGTCCTCAACTGTTGTGTGACGTTAAACAACATTAGTTATAGATTTGTATTATGACATTTTTACATTGTGACTGGCTGTAAATACTCTGAGCTAACCTGACCACCAGACGTTTGTACAAGAAATACCGTGTGCTGATTCATCTGGAGATCCACAAAGGGATAATTTCACTTTCACAAGGCCAAATTTAGTCACTCTAAACCTTTATTTTTAGCTGTTGAAAAGACAACTACACAGTTCTTTGGAACCAATTCTGATTTTAAAAAGTAAAAAAAAAAAAAAAAAGAACTGCTCTTCAGCACTTGAGTGAACTCTTCATTCATGCTCCTTCTTATTCATCAAACATCTGCTTCAGGCTGGCTGCACAGGCAACAGGAGCTACAAACACAAATTCAAAAAAATGCCAATCTTCACAACAATAATTAACATGTTAACAGCCTGTTCAATAAATAAATAAATAAATGTTCCCATATATCATGGAGTCCTGAGTCAGAGTAATACTAGGTGTAATGTAGCAATTTTTTGAACGCACAAATACAGATTTAACTTCACCTCTGGCTTAATCTTTATTTACCAAAAATCTTTGTGATTATACAAATAGCATGTCCTCCTGTACAGCACTGGTCTTGCTGTCTCATTTTCATAAAATATGGTTTTGGACCTCCTTTTTTTTTTCAACAAAATTTTCCTGTCAGCTGATTACAATCTATCAGCCATGTCTAGATTTCTTCCCCTTTCTTTAACTTCGTACAGAAAAACTCGTCCATCTGTGGTTTTTGTCCATGTTCCTCATTCAGAAGCAGAAACGGGGATATAGAGATCTCTAATTCTCTACAGGGAGCCAATATGGCCACCCTTCATGCCTCTACAGGCGGACAAATGTTGTTCTAACAAATCCCCAGATGTATCTCCTTTATTTTTCTCTTTCTGTCTTCGAATCCTTTCACTTCATTATGTGTTCTATTCCCTCCATGAAAATGCATCTTTGTGGCTGGCAGTGCATTCATTGCCTGCCTGTCTTTGAACAGCTTGCGTGCCCTGGGCCTGTCCCAGACGCCATTCTGTCTTTCTTTTCTTGCTTTCTTTCTTTTTTTCCTCTTTTTTTTTAACGCTGTTTCTCTTTACACTAGTGATGAGCAGGTTGTTGCCTCTGAGCAAATTCCAGCACTGAAATCCCACGGGGAATAAGGGCCAGGAAGGAGCACAGAGGTATAGATATGATTCTATATGTGGAATCTGAGAGATATATCTGATTAGACATGAGCATAAGGGGCATTGCAGGGTAGAACACACATGCAGGCGCGCACAGAGACTTGTGTACTCACACTGAAAATTATCCTTATGACAAGTGGTAGCAATACAAAGATGATTATCTTTAACTGCATCATGCGCCTTGTTTATGTTGCCCGTCTATAATGCCACAAACATTTTTCTCAGGGTTTAATATAATAAACCTCATTGGGTGAATGAACCACATTTGTTGGATGTGATTCAGGGAGCACGGCTGGCAGTGGCTCTCCTCTCCCTTTGTCGTAAGGGAAGGACTGCCATTGGGTTAATTTATCTGCAGTGCAGTTTATTGATGGGAAAGTCCTATGGGCGATAAATTCTGAGTGGTTGTTACAGCATGAAATGATAATAGCGCGGTGTAGCATTCTCCTCTGCAACCCAAAACAAATTTGTAGAGGAGACTCACTGTGCTCTTATACGAGCAAACAAAACTGCTCCTGATGCAGCAGTATGCAAATCCTTCTATAAGCGTGTTCCTGCATCATGTCAAGTGATAAATGAAGCCAATAAAAAGGAAATTCAGCTGAGTGTGCTTATGGCTGCAGACAAGGTTCAACCAATGTTTTTATGTTTGTGTGATGAGAGGCTGTCCAAGGATGGGCAGTGCTCACCTCATGAATTTAAGTAAAAACAAGAAGGAAATGAACTGACTAACCAATCCCAGTACATCAAAGACACTTTAATGACTTAAACTGGTTTAAAAACAGCCAAACTCCGATACTGATGCCTCTTTATCATCAACAATGTAAAATGAGATTGCTTGTCACATAAATAGTGACAGGGAATGCCCGACTGATTCACCTGATCACTTTTTTGTAAACTAACAGAGTTGAAGGAGTTTTGTTGGACCTCTGTCTTTATGTATACAATAAAAATGTGTCTCTAAGAAATAAAAGCAGCAATTAAAAGACTATCTGTGCTTAATTCATTTGCTTCTACACCAAATGCAGGCTATGGCAAGAGATTCATCCGTACAACAGTGGGATATGGTGCTCATTGGAAATGCATATATATGTATTTATACATGAAATTGCAGATCTTGACCAAGTGGGTCAACACAATTAACACTACAGTAATATTGAAGCCCCTAAAAATCCTTTTTTAGTGTTTTTCTATAAAATGACATTAAAAAAAATAAGGTGCAGAATATTTGGTGGAATCTAGCAGTAAAAAGCTTTCCTGCTACCCCCTCTCACGGGTAAAGTGACTGGCCTTCAAGGACAAGAAGCTCCTTTGATGGATGCTAGGATCCACCATTCCTCAATGTTTTACCATCAGAAACATCTGTCTACATCAACAATCTCTTTTGAATAAATTAATTTATTCAGCCACTTGCTTGTACAAAAAGTTTATGCTTCGAGTTCATCTATTCTGTGCTTTAGAAGAAACACGGCAGTAGAAAACGGCTCATTTTAAGTTAAAGAAAGTCAAAGATTTTTTTTATTTAGGTGATGAAAACACATGTGAATAATATATACAACACTCTACACTTTTAAATAATTGATTCATGGCTCGCCATTAAAAAACCTAATATGCTCTATAGGATGGCTTGGCTGTCTGTGTGGTTAAAAGCACCAATTACTGCAAAACACAAAAAACATATCAATACAGAGAGAGGCATTTTATAAAAATTCCCAAGACTGTTTAATCACTGAAAGGTATTTAGTTTAACTGTAAGAACCCATTATTCTGAATGAGAAGCTCATAAAACATGCTATTATGGACTTTAAACAGGTGGATTTGCTACTCTTGTGAATTTAAAACTATTATAAATTGACAATGACAGCAGCTCACACAAAAAAGATGTCATAAAGTGTCTTAATAAATGAGAAAAAAAGATGTTTATCGATGAACAAAAGTTCTAATTTATGTACTATCACAGGTAAACAAAGGAGGACATTATAAAACTTTTTGATTTGTATTGTAATGATAAAATCTGACAAACTATGCCTCAGGTAACTGAAGCATCAATACTTCAGACCTCTTTGAGTCTGCATTTCACAAAGTTGATTCTATTATTTCATGTTTAAAAACTCATTCTGTGATTTTAAGTGTAGCAGTTCAACCTCTCTACTGTCGTCTTGTAGCTTGTCCATTTTCTGCTCTGTATATGACTATTAAAGAGGTAGTGTGCTACAAGAGCAACAGATCTAAGGTTTTAGCAATAGCTGGGTAAATATGTTTTAATGTAAAGGAATTTTGTGTGTAACATATGTATGCTGTTGAAAATTTGTGCTTGCCTTTTCATGACTCCACACCACATGAACCTCCTGCCTGTGAGAAAGACATTCATTCTGTGGTGGGATTACTCCAACTGAAATCATAAAACTAAGCCACTGAGCTGATTCCAATTTCCCCCAGCAATCAGCTGCCTGGATCTGTCCTGTCTCATGATCCTCTCTGAACAGCACTGACCTTGACGGATTGAAGCAACATGTCGACATTGCCACACACGGGCACCGGCCTTAGCACACTGGGCTCTGCTCAAACTCTCCCTCCCATCCTCAATCATCGGTAAAAAGATCAGGTTGGGCAGTGGGTTTCCGCATAGCTGACAGCTGGGTGCCATTTTTTGGACGTGATTGCCCTCATGGCCATCCTTGTTTCAGGATATGATGCTTATGCCCAACAGGGGGCAGCTGCAGAGTGAAGTCCAGCAGCTCCCCTTAGTGCCTGTGACTCATCCATATTGGCAGAGCCAGCCAGATTATTTCAGTTAGCTCCAACAGGAGAAAAAGAACAATCCATGCTGAGGTTGTCACTGAAACAAGAGATAAAACCCAGCACACTGCTGCTCTGAAAGTTAGCTGTTACACCAGCTTTATTTTCCCCTTCTGTGCTTAATCACAGTTTGAAAAGGCGAGATGTGTGATGTTCGATATTAGCACATGCAGAGGGGAAAGAGCTCCCAGAAGAAGTAAAAGAAATCATTCATTAACACAAGCACAGACACAAACCAGAGAACATCAAACAGATTATTGCTCTGCATCCTTATTTTTGTTTGCAAGAGGCACAAAATAGTAATTAAAGATACAACCATTAATAAGCCTCACGTGTGATTGGTAATGAATATTCTAAGCCTTTCTTAAAAGCTGGTGCATATCCTCAGCAACAACAACAAAAAAGAATAGAATTCAGGACATGCCCTGGATAGTAAAGAAAGGAAATTTGCAACAGAAGAATTAAATTAGACACAGCAAATTAATACTAAAAGCCATTCTGCTTTAAACTATGACTCTGGGATCAAATTAGATTCATAAAAAACAAGTGAGACTAACAGTCATTGAGGGGATATTGTAAGGCAGGGAGAAGCTGATATCTAAATGAATGTTAACGAGTGCAATCCAATTCAGGAGCTGACTGCCTCTGAAGCAGGCAGCAGCAGGCAGACGGTGGATGCAGGGTGGAGCAGGGCAGGCGAACACAGGAGATGCATGCTTTAATAGCCACTCTTCTATTCATGGTAATTGTGTTTCTCTACTACAAGGACTGGTGGACCTTTCATTTCCTCAGGCAGTGGACGGAATAGAGGGACAGAAAGGTTTGGGGTTGTTAGCAGAGGATTAAAAAGGATGCATCATCCTCAGTCTCTCCAAATGGCTGCTCACACCAGACCCCTCACCTCAGGCTCTACGGCTCTCACACATGCACACGCTGATTTTAAAACAGGTCAGCATCAGACTAAGCAATCAAAAGGGGCCAAACTGAGCTGCTCAGAGAGGTACGAGTTAAAGGTCTGCCCAACATTCGACACCTGGTTAAACCTTAATGAAGTCACACATACTCAGCCTATCAGGAAAAACAAATCAGTCTGGCTCTGAAATGTGAGCTCATTTTAAAAAGTCACATGCAAAACAGGTAGAAGTGCAAAGATTAACAAGAGAACTAGATACACAAGATTCCAACAACCTATTTACTGCACTCTGTAAAAAAGTTTGAATGAGTCCCAGATTTAAAGCTCCACTGCAGCAGCTCATCATCATAATTCCACAAAGTCAAGGCAATGACTTAAAGAAAAACACACAATGCAAAAGATGATCTACAAAGTGGCAGTGGTGCATTTATTAGCATTTAGCATTAGCATTAGCATTTATTTAGACTCTGTTTTGGTCTCAACCAGCTTCATTTGTTTGCCATTCTCTGCTTTGTTCATCAGCTGATGGCAAACATTATTAATATCTGATCAAATGCTGAGCTTGAGTTAATTAGTTCAATGAAGAAAACTTTATCCAACAGGAGCTTCAGTTGTGTCATTTTTTTCCTTTTTTGAAAACAGCTGCTACAGACTTAGTGTTGATGATGACAAAGGGGATAATAATTTTGAAAAAAAATTACCAAATTTATATTATGTGATCTAACTACTTTTATAGTTAAGGTTACTTCGTATTCCAGCTCATCTTATTTTCTTTTTTTTCCCTCACACAGCTGTACGACCTGCCTCCCACTGTTTCCCTTTGCTTTTCTATATGTGTCTGATCTCTTGAAAACACTCATCAGCAGCACACATGATAAAGACGCTCAAATAATAGCTCATGCTTTGAAATGATACAGATACAGGTGTTGCACTTCTGCATGAATAGGATTTATGTAATGAAGGACCTCTGTGGGAGGAAATGTCTTTCTTACGTCCCTTATCACACTGTGGGACAAGTGACAAAATCGTTTATTTCATGTCACCTGGATTATTGTACACCTGTGTGGTCTTCTGCATTTAAAGGTCAACTGATGAAATTGCAAACTGCCCAGAACAGAGCTGCCAGGTTAGTTTTACATTGTCCCATAAGAACAAACACTGTCAGTAGTCATCGTCAGCGTTCATGGTTAACTGTAGAGAAAAGACTTGTTCTTAACACAGTTAAATTTTTCAGTAATGCTAACTTTTATACTCAACCTGTTTTCCTCTACAAACAAATTGTCAGATGCAGTCAGCTTCATTATCATTTTACCAGGTCAGCTGATGATGGTCAGATTATGTTGCCCCATCCAAAGTCAAATGCCTCAAAGAGGACAGTTATTTATCGTGCCATCAACCATTGGAATAAATGCCCTCTAAACATACATAAATTAAATGGCACGTCATCTTTAAAACAGTACCTGAGAAAGCACTACTTAAATATCTGAGCAAGCCCTGTATGTAAGGGAGTATATGTTATTTTATTTGATGGATGCAGCTTGTGAGTGTAATAACCATTCCCCTAATTTTCTGATGATGTTTATGTTTTATGATGTTTTTAATGTTTAAAGCTGTTAGATCTGCATATTTTATTATGTAAATTGTGATTCTCATGTGTATAATGTATTGTTACGTTCTGTGTTTTGTTTTGTCTTTCTGTATGGGCAATAAACAGTAAATCTCTCTTTCTGTCTGATCACCTAAAGAGCGTAGCTGTTTCTCAGTATGCATACTTGAGCATACTTCTGGACATCCAGACTTATGATATGTCATCAATCAAAGCCAAAGTTCTGTTCCAATTTAAAGTCTGCATCAAAACAAGTCAAAGTACCCGGATGTGGCCTCGCCCTGCCCCACCCCTTTTATCAAGTCTGCTGTTGGAAGTAACTTTAGCAGACTTTTCAGAGTTACAATCCCCAAATGCTATTTGTGCCATCCAGCGAGAAATTCAAACAATGTTGGAGAAAATGCTCAACCGTAAGTAACCGTAGCTGCCATGTAAAAATATGAATAAGATACTTATTGTGACAGAATTTTGTTTGAAACTCAGAAACGTTGTATGAGTTGGGTAAAATTATATGTTAACACACTGCCCGCAATGCAGCCAGTTGTGACATGTAGGTATACAGAAGGGGGCGCTAGCAAAGTCGCTGCTGTTCCAATAGTAGTAGATTGTTCTGTGGACTCCCGTACCTCTGAAGTCTGAACTCTGGAACAAACTTGCCAAGTCTGAACTTCAAGAGAAAGCAAGTTTTAACTTGTGAACTTTGAATTGAGAAACAGTCCATGTGTCAGAGGCAGCAGGTTATCAGACACAATGGGTAGAGTGCAAAAAGAAATCATCCAGTCCATTAATCACTGATAGAAATCTTACACAGATAAAAAAAAAAGGGGGTTGGCATTTTGGGCAGCCCACTCCAAGTATTGTCTATGTTAGGGAAACACAGAGACTATAGATAACTGTTAGGGTTTAAGTCCAACAACAACACTAAATGATAAAAAAGAAAATGCAGAAATTCTCCACAGAGCTGAGGTGAAACAGAGTGAAATAATAATCTGTGGATTTGTCACTATAGGGAACACATTTGCATTATGTAGTCATTTCATCACTTAACCTGTTAAAAACACCTCTTGTTCTGACTATAAATTAAATAGTTGTCATTTTTATAGATCCTCCTTGTCTGGTAAAACAGCAGCATTTTTAACACCCTGTGTATCCAGCTTTGTAAAAATGTTGTTTTTTTCCAACCCAATCAAAGATAATTCAAGAAATATCATTTGAATATTTTCCTCTGAAGAAATGATGCAGCTGTTTTCACAGATGGATTCGCATTCTATATGACTACCATATTGTCTTTACCATAAAAAATTGGCTGAGATGCCCTTTAATGTGCGTTGTTTTGCAAATGCAATGTGCATGGCAATTATGTGACTTGACTGAGATGCAACAAAAGTGCTACATGAGTGCTACAGGGGTTTGGTGGCAGTGTTACAGGTACAGTGAGTCTGACTCCCACCTGCTCCAATATGGTGTTGATCCTGTCCACCTCACAGTCAATCACATAGCGCTTCTCCTGCCTCCTGTCCATCTCCTCAATGATGCGCTTGAACTCTGCTGCGTCTGTTGTGCTGCTAACAGAGCGCGCGGTCACCTGCCAGTTGTTGGCTACCGCTGCCTCCATGATGGCCTGCAGTATCGAGAAACCTGAGGAGAGGGAGAGATTCAGAGAGAGAGAGAGAGAGGGAGAGAGAGAGAGCAGACCCAGAGGATTAGACACAAAAGAGAAACAGTTATGCAAGAAGTGAGTGGCCACTAATTTATTCTGGAGAGGTTTTGCTTGAATCTAAAGGTTAGAGGCCATCTCATTACAATCTAAAATAGCTCCCAAAGAGTCCAGGCCCACTGAAATATTGTCTGGAGTCTACACTTTGTGTGCCAGTGTGTAAGAGTGTTCAAATTTACATTTGCATACTGAGAAGGCAAAATCATAATGAAGTGAAAGGACAGGAATCATATCTCCATATTATTAAAGATCAGCGGGTGATGTTATTGCGCTTGGCATCAATTAAATTACGGCATTTAGTTCAGCCACATGTTAACTCTGACAGCACAGTGAAACTATTGCGGCCAGTGTCTTCTCAGAGAAACGTGCCAACTCATTTAAAGATAAAGACAATGAAAGATTCATCCAGTTCAGTGGTAAAAGAGATCATTACACCACCAGAAGAAAAGGAGAACGAGCCCCTCTAATGATTAATTCACACGTGAAATATTATCATTTAAGAGAGTGCGTGGAAAAACTACAGTCAAATCTCATACCACTGAGTGAATAAAATAGACCTATTTCTGTAGGGACTGACTGCATGAAGCATCGGCTGAAATAAAAATGGTTTAACACCTTTTTAATGTACGGCAGGAGAGAGTGGACGTGAAGGCTATTAGGGGAAATCAAGCACACTGCTGGTGTTTCATTAAGCCATAGCAAACTGTTTGATGATAAGATCCTTTCTGTATCATTACGTTAACTGAAAAAAAAACAACAATAGTGAAACAACAACAGAAAATTCTGATTGCTATGACATTTAATGATGGCCTGTAGTTGGGAGGACACATTATATGAGTGTTTGACACAATCTGAACTCAAAAGTAAACATTTATTACATGCATGTATATTTTTCTACTGAGCCATTTATCCTTACAAGCTTATCTCTGTGAACCGGCTGCACACAGCCAACAAACGCAGCACAGAGCGTTAAAACACAACAACAGCTCTTACAAGAAAACCACTCTGTTACTCTCTCTTCATCTCTCAGTCGCCGCAATTCCCTTCTCTTTCATTCCGGCTGAACGGTCAAACAGCCCTTTTTCTTGATTTGTAAATGCTCTAGAACTGCTGCTGTGTGCCTGCATTCAACAAGTTGCACAGCAAGTCATGAGACACCGACGCACAGTGTGTCATGTGTCCGGAGGCGAAGTGAAATAATGCCTGGAGATATCAGCCGGCCAGACCTCAAGGTTATCTGGCAACTGGGTTATCGGGTCACATCTCAGAGGTGTTAGGCTGAAAGAATGTGAATTTAACCTGTAGCTACTGAGTTCAGATGTTGTGTTTGGGGCCTGTAAAGGTACATGTGTAGTTCATCTGTGGCTGCAGGGTTGCAGAACTGCTTAAAAGTAGCAGCCTTTGTACATAGGAAGTGGAACACCACAGGCATTAAGAACACAAAGGCAGTGAAGTATGAATGGTATAAATCCTTCAACCCCCCCCCCTCAAATAAAAGCCCTAAAATTTCAGGATATGATGCTCAGGCCCAGTGCAGACATCTGAAGCTTTTTTTGACACATCATCATTTTTACATGAGCATAGCAGCAGAAGAAGAATTCTCCTGAGTTCCATACCTTTCCACATCACCCCTACCTACAGCAAAATAATAATAAATAAATAAAAAATACACACTGAAGGTTGGAATAACATGGCTGCATTATTCATTCTCCTCAGGCATATGCTCAGAACCTCACCAACCGCAAGCCAGCTGGATAGCATGGCAGTCTTCCCAGCAATAAAAGCTTCTCACATTAAAAGATGTCATGCAGATTAACTGGGTCAAAGTGGTCTCTGTTGGTTTGGAAACTGTTGGGAATTTGGTTGGAAGTGGTAAAAAAAAATGCCATTGAACCATTTAACACACACTAATCACATTAGGTGAAAACATGCCATGCATAAGGATACATATTTGTTAAAGGGCTGCAAGTAACAATGCAATCACTTTTCCTGTGTTGCTTCAAAGAAACAATCATATGCATCAGAAGGTTTAAAATATATATATATATATATATATATATATATATATATATATATATATATATATATATATATATATATATATATATATATATATATATATATATACAAACGCTCGCAGGAGACTGTTCCAGGGCTTTGGTTCAAGTATCCAAAGTGTTCTGTGCAGAAATCTGTGCATTTTCAATTTCAATCTCTGAGGTCTGACATGCAGGAAAACCATGAATTGTGCCAACTGGTATGCAAAAGAAAGGAAACAATGCCCTGTCAATCAGATTAGAATCACTCTGGGCTTTTATTTTGAAATTGCAGGATTGTGCAGCACTCTTTCTCCTGGTGCCGCCTGCAGACCCTGAACTGTGTTGGAACAATTGGATTCATTTAAGATTCACAGATGATTCCATGCCTGCCTAGTTTTACATTTGTATGGAAATTAAGAGATGGAATCTAATGGTAGTAAATAGTTTGTCAAGAATCGGATTACTTCTGCTCCTGGTTTTCTTACGGTCAGCAAAAAAGTTTGTGTTTAGCGGTTTAGGCTTCAAAATCCGATATGAATTAAATCCTTTGAGCTCGACTTAATCTGGCAGCAGCAACAAGACTGATAGCTCCTTTTCATATCTACCAGCACATAAAAATAATGCATATTACTGTTCCAGTCATCTCAGTATAGCTTTGCTGTCACATGTCTTAAACTGGAGTGGCTTCAGCTATTTAATGGATTCAATCATCTAATCAGGAACAGAGCCACTCCTAAATGCTTTTGTTCATAATATTTATTCCCAACAAGCAGGAACACAATAAATCCAGTTCACCTCTACGCCTTCAGGAGCCCCACAGCTGTGTTGAATCTAAAATTGTAACACAGTCACACACTACATAAATTATAGAAGACAACAACAACAAGATTTCCTTATCACCACCTATAAATCTTTGCTGTAGAGATGCAGCAGCTTCTGCTGATCATACTCCTCAGAACTAATCATACTATCCACACAGTAGTAGCGAGAGAGAGGGGGGGAGGGGGGGGTTAACATGCTGCAATACTCCGACTGACATGATGTACTGTAAATACAGACAACGAAACAACCCTGCACAGTACAATGTGTAAACTGATATACATTTGGTATAAATGTGTGTTTTTATCTCTGTATACTTTTTTCTGACTTTGTCACAGTGTCTGGTCATAAAATTCACAGTAAAAAGGATTACATTAAGCTGTGAAAAGATCCAGTTTATGCTGGATGAGTCATCGCATACTATATAAAACACAATGATTTAAAATGAAATGTAAAAATTTGCACAGTGATCTTCATCAGGAAATGGATGAGACCATAGAGAAGTAGTGTTTGAGTGTTGGCTGACCGGAGATGTAGTTCTAATTCTTTCTTTTCACTAACAAAATTTACAGTTACACTCAGTCAATTCATGATTGGCAACAAGCTAACCTTACCATTTAAACATTTGTTTGTTCACTGTCTGGATTGCTCTCTAAGGGCTGACAACTTGATATTGGGTACAGTTAATTTATAAAATTATTACTTCGAACATTGTAAGAGATCCCACTCAAAGTTCACCACACAGCTAATATAAAACACGGAGCTCATCACTGAAACTTTAAAATCTTCAAATAGTGTCATTTCTGAAGCCTTCTTTGAACAAACATCTCATCCTGCTTTCTTAAAGCAGTTGAATATAATATTTATGTGCATATTTTCTGTTGAAAATGTAAAAAAAGAGGCTGCTTATTCAGAGTGAAGTCATTCATCTGGTCTGACACCTACCCCATTGTAGCAGTTACAGGCATTCAAAACTACAGCAGAAGGTTCTTTAGATGTGTTGCTAAAAGCCCCTTTTTCTCATGTAGGTCATCACTGGGGTTTAATCCTAAGTGACGGGATTCCCGGGGAATCTGATCAGTTCCATTTCCCAATTCCCGAGAAAGGTAATGATGGGAAACCAGGGGGGAAAAAAGTGCCTCTGCTGTGCTAGAGTAATGTGGATGCAGGCTGCACTGCTGCACTGTAGATACGGTAATACAGGCTTGCAGTAGCATCCAGCTACTTCAGCTTAAGATGTCTGCGATGGCGAGTTTGGCCTGGGAGCATTTTCAGAGACTTGAGAATGGAAGATTGAAGTGCAGAATGTGTGACCGGATTATCAATTGTTCCTGGGGATCAACAAGCGGATTGTGAAGACATTTATGATCTCAGCATAAAGTTCCAGAAGAAAGCCCATCAAAACATTCATGAACACTAGAACTCTACTTAAGTATAGCTAGCTAGTCACTTGGGGAAATACTTGCAGAGATGGCAGCTTTTGATGGATTTACATTTAATAGTATGGCAAAATGCGAATATCTCAGATCTGCATTGAAGAAGACAAACACATTTTTCCCAAGAATCCCTCTGAAATCTCTCAACTGGTTAGAGGGTTTCCTAAAGAAAAGAAACATTTCAAGATGTGGCGAAGAAAGGGATGCGTTTTTCTGTGACCATTGATGAATAAGATTCTTCACAAAATAAAGGCTTCATGAGCATAAACGTGTGTGGTGCACAAACATATAGGAATCTAGGTATTGTCAAGATTCATGGAACAATGCCAGCCGAGAGAGCCAAAATGTTGGTTGACTCCCAGCTTCAAAGATTCAAGCTTGACATGAACAAACACATTGTGTGCAGCACTACCCATGGATCATCAGTGATGGTGAAATTTGGTAGACTGGTGCTGGCCAAACTACAGCTGTTCACCTGGCCGTCACGGATGTGCTCTACTGCAGTGGTGACCAAGAGGAACTGGCTGAAGTCCCTGAAAGTGGAATCCAGAGCAAGGAAGAGGAGGATAGAGATGACAAGTGTGTCAAGGATGTTGTTCAGGGTTAGAGAAGAAATGTACAACAGCATGGAGAGAGTTCAGAAAATTGCCAGGTGTTTCCACAAGTCACCAATCAGTAATGACAAGCTGAGAAAATTCATCAAACAGGATCATGGGAAAGAGTTGGTGCTTGTTTTGGACTGCCATACCCATTGGAACAGCCTGACTGATATTTTGGATCACTATATGTGCTCCACAGACCAGTGATCAAGACCCTCACTGACGTCAACCCTGCATTAATTATCACCAATGAGCAGCTCGCCTTTATAAAACAACTGAGCTCCTGCTTGAAACCGGTGAGGATGTGAGTTGAATCTCTCTGTCAGCGAGACACCACTCTCATCAAGGCAGATGGAATTTTCATCTTCATGATGGATCAGCTGTGTAAGCAGGAAACTCCACTGACCCAAGAGATGAGAAACGCAGTCCAGAGCAGGTCACTCAGGGGAGACAGAAGCACCCAGTGTCTTTCGGGCTTTCACTGAAATTAGCCTTAGTTAGATTATCGTGAATTAAGATGGAATTGGGGTGCATGTCTGACTTAGACCCATTCTAATGACCAACATGCAGGTACCTTCTAGATGCTGGTGCTCTACTTGCACAAGCACCAATGCCCACTGAGATCTTTAGCATGCTATCAAGACAGATTCTGGTGAGGACGGCTAAGGGACGTGTGGAGCGTCTTTTTGGCAAACATGATTATGGTAAGGAGAGAGAGCAAGAGAGCAATGGTGCGTCTGCAGAGACAAGAGATGGGACATCATTGAGTGCTGCCCATGGGGAAGCACTCGGACTGAAGAGGTCTCTGCTCAGAGTGAAAGGGACCTAGCATTACATCTGCAGCAGGCCATTTCAATGACCACTAAGCCAGCCTCAGAGGAAATGAAATACACTGACTTAATGAAAATTGCAGCAAAATTCAAGCTGCAGGAAAAAGAACATGAACGTTAAACGTTGGCTTACTGATTACAAAATAAAGTGTTTAAAGCATCCAAATATAGCAAACACAAATTGCATGGAAAGCTCAGTCCTTCAGACATCTGTAGCAGTTGATAGTCTAGCTTATTTATCAGAACTTCAGTTGGTTTCTCTGCAAAGGGGCCGAGTTGACTGGCATCTCTTGCAGGTAATATCCTTACTATTGACAAGTACCTCATACTACACGTCAAAAACACTGAACTATCCCTTTAAAGTGTTTTCTTAGGAGCCTTGAGATCAGCATCTGTCCCTGTGTGAGGTCCAAAGACTTGTTTACCTGCATCTTTGCTCAAGTGCTCAAATTTCAGGCTCAGTCTCAAAAGCATCAGTTGAAGAGGAAGAGTTAAAGCTTGTAGAAAGAAAGTGGGTGATACTGAAGAAGCTGTCATAGAGAGTGGAGCGGTGAGAAGGAGTTCCATGTTTGTGGGGTAGCAGCGGGGGCAGGGCCTCCATGGTGTGTGAACGAATCTTAATACATTTCTTGAGCAGTGTGCTTGAGTTTAAACAGGCTGTTAAGTTTCTGTTTAATCTCCAACACAAACTGTGTAGTCTGCAGAGCAGTGTATGAACAGCTGTGATGGCTGAAAACTCAATTATTTCTGCATTTTCTTTTAAATCTATATCAGAACATTGCAGAGTGTGCTATCAAATCCCAGAGGAGCCTAATGACGCCCTGTGTGCTTATAAATCAGAGCTGTTGCGAATGAGATGTTGTGGCAGCGCAGCATACCGCGGCTGAGTGAGGGCTGCATTTCCCTTCTTCGTCTGTGAACCGGATCTTAACAGGATGAGTTTTGAAGCGTCACCCGTGGCGGCTCAGCAGTAATTGAATTGAGTTGCATCTAATCTCATTGCCCAGCTCCTTTGGTTCCCTGCCTCTCATTAGGGTACGGTGAACAGTGTCACAGGCCTCCATCTTTCTCTCTCTCTCATATCTCACCGGTGATCTGGTATAACAAGCTAAATCAAAGACACCGCACTGCAAATATCTTGATCTGTACGCCTCAGTATTGGTTACAATTGTCAGCTTCAGTCCAGTCCTGTGAGTGTACATTAAGCTGTATTATTGCACTGAGTCATAGTAAACATTAGAATAATCCACCTCTTATCTATTAATCTTATCAAATAACAATACATAAATAAGTCACCATGAACTACACTCCACTATAAATAAAGGGTATCAGAAGCAGCTCTACCAGCTTACAACTGAGAACCACACGAAAAGCCCACAATTTCTTTTGGATCAAAATCTAAAGCACACTCATGAAAGAGGAGATGGTTGTTGAGCCAAAAGTAAACGTGGCTACTCTTCATCTATAACAGGCCAATCCTCTGATAAATGAGGGTCCGTGGCTGCCTGAAACGCCCTGCTGAGCATTGCCCAGAGTCTCACAGGGCATCAGAAACAACTGGATCAAAACCACAAGAGATAATAGCCTCACTTAGAGTTGTGAGGTCAGTTTGATATCAAGTTTCTTATTGAACACCTGCAGAGAGAGGAGAAAAGAGAACTTTGCAGATAGCAAAGTGATTTGGATGCTAGCATATATTATGTGCTTATGAAATACCTCCTACAGGTGTTGTTGCTTGGCTGTTCCGTATATGTCCGATATACAGAGGCTGGAGTCACAAGTTTGACTCCTTGCCACTACAACTTTGCTGCATGTCCGATGGAGCTTTAGCTAGCTTTGAGCTATCCTCAAATTAACCGGTGCTTATTTATTGATTAAAAGAGGCTTTTTCAAATTTGTTTGGTTGCGAAAAACAAGTATTATATAAAACTTGTGAAAAATGGTGAAATAGATAAAGAAACTTAATATATCACACCATATAATATAATTGCATACCACCGATTTTTCTCATGTCCTGCAGACTTGGTGAATGCATGAATAAAAACCCACTGAATTTATTGGGTTTAAAAAATTCCTTTGCTTTTTGAATACTGCAATAGACAGGGTGTATAAAGAGAGGAATAGCGTTAAGGATACCAGGGAACAATGGATCTATCTAAGGCATAATGTTCATATTTCACTCTTTGACATGAAATTTTCCTCAGTAGACTCACATGAACTGGTATCACTGCGTAAAATGTGTCAGTGCTGTAGCCCCTCAAACACAAAAAGCCCAGAGACTTAGTACATGAAAAAATAGCCACTCCAAAGAGATTGGTAGTTTATGAAAAGCTACATTTTTTTAACACATTTTTATGCTGTTGAGATCTCAATCTTCATTAACTGTGTCTCTAGGTATATTCTAATTTACAAATATTCCCAGAGATGCTTTGTCTCTATTGTCTTTTGAGGGAGCCAGTGTAAATAGTTACTGTATTTAAGGCCTGGTGAGTGTTTGCCTGTGGGCTAACTATGCTCAGAGGGCTCTGAGGATTGCTCAATGTTTGTGCAGTGGAGATCAAAGTCTAGGACTGAGAGAGGAAGAAGGCATTTCCACTCATTAGTAATCTGGCATAGACCCAGATTAGATTTATAGAAATCAGGCTGTGGTTTGCTGCAATTATATGACCTGTGCTTATAAATGACTCACAAACTGTGTACAGATAGTCGGGCTACCAGACAAAACTGGGGTTTCAAAACTTGAGACAAAACTTGGTTCCACAGATTTCAGTGTGAGCTGATTTGAGCTGAACCTATCACAGCAGTTAACAAAGTGTAGGGCAGGTCCAAGTTGTGTCTTAATGGTGAGTAACTAGCTACTCAAAAGGGGCAGTGCTTTCGCTTTGTTCACCTGCTTCAAGGCTATGGCCCTTAAGGTGAGCAGGAGTTTAAATGCAACCCACAGAATGTCATTTCCCACTCCCTTCAAGATTTCTTGAGATTTTAACTCAGAAGGGAAGCCTTCATTTTGGCATCTTGCTGCCACTATTTTGCTTCTCTGGGGACTGATGTGACCACATTTGGAAGAGCAAGTGGAGCTGTTGAAGAGAGACAAGTTAGCAAACACCAAGCTATCGCAGTTAAGAGGTCAACACCAGTGGCAAACCATTAGCTGATGAGTGAGCAAGTCACCCATCTTCCCAGTTTGATGGGAAATGTCCCATTTCCAGGTCAGAGTCCCAATAATTAAATAAGACACAAATATTTTCTGGTTTGGACATTTGAAATACCAAAACATTGCACCATGTAGTTGCCAAGGCTGTTGCTCATCCAACAGAAAAACATTCCTAACACAACATCGTCATTCAGCCTCACTTTATCATCCTGACAGGGCCTACTGGGTAACGTCAGGTAAGCTAGCTGTCATGATGAACAGAAAGTCAGTGTTTCCCAAAGAGACAGAATTTCAGCCTCCTTCAAAAAGTATCAGAGAACTAAAACGCCATGTTTCACACACACACTGCACGTGTCATTGTCTAGTGTCCATAGTGGAAATCCAAAAAAATACAAAGTCATATTGAAAAATGAGCAAACATAAATGGTGGGTAGAGGCAGCGGTTAAAAAAAAAATCCAGATGTACCATGAGCTCATTGATTTAAGTTGGTGGTAAAAGTAAAGTGTCCCTATTTGGAGGTTTGAAAATCTGGTCACTCTTCCTCTTACAGGTGTCATGAATAGAGAAATGAGCTCCACAGCCTAAAACTGTTAATGCACCGGGCTGCAAACGTGTTTATTTCTGCAGTAAAAGTCGGAATTTTAACAGCGGGCCTGATGGGATTTTTTAGCTTTTGTAGTCAGCTTTGAGTGGACACTCAGCTGCAGTTCTTTTTCACTTATGCACTGGCTTTATTTCCAACACCAGAGGTTCCCACTTGGTTTTGTTGCTCTGATAAGTTGTAGCATCAAGGAGCATTTTATTCTGCACCTGTTGGTAAAGCCCCTTGAAAATGGAAAATGAACTGAACGAGTTCCAGACTAATTGCTTTTGCAAATTGGTATACAGAGGCAACAAACAGGCAAAGTGCAGACTAAATCTGATGTTTAATGGAGATCAAGATGAGAATCTCTAAGCAGCTGTGATGATTGAGGGGCCTTTGAGGAAAGTGTTTAACTCCTGACCGCCAAGTAAGGAAAACAACAAAGACTATGAAACAGCTCCATTCAGCGTTACTCATTTAGACGAGGAAAAAAAAAAAAAAACGTCAGTGCTTTTGTTAAACCAGCCAGAGATCCTCCACTTGTCCCTGCCCACAGGAAAAGAAGTGTTCAGACGTCTACCTCTGTGCTTTAGAAGAAGCATTCAGTGGGAAAGTGAATGCCAAAGTAGCTCAAAAGTGTGTAGCCAGGGCTTTGATGTGGCGTTGCAGGCCTACAACCAAAACAGTTTCCCTGCCAAGAGTTGTCCTAATCATAAAGACAGTGCATGTCAAATCAAACAGAAGCAGCATGCTGTCTGTATCTTTAGAAGTGCATACACACAGGAGGAGGAGAGTGGTGCTTTTCCACATTGAAAATCCACCCACAGACATTTTAGAGCTTCTCCATCTCTTCCTGTCTGTCCTCACTGACATGGCATACTGTGAAATATCAGCACATATTCATGGAGGGGCATGTACGATAACACACACACAGAGTTTTGTGTGTATGTGTGTGTGCTGCTGAAGGGACTGATCAAGTGCTGCACAAAACTCTCTGGGCAGCTTTGGCTGATCAGCGGAAACTGAAGCCAAATGGCAGACAGAGAGAGAGAGAGAGAGAGAGAGAGAGAGAGAGAGAGAGAGAGAGAGAGAGAGAAAGAGAGAGAGTGTCGTCTTTTCATGATCAAAAAAGGTACAGATATTATTTTACCCTGGTGGTTACTCTTGAAAATGACACATACATTTTATTTGTTGTTTCTGCAAACAAATTTGCCCTGTGACATGCTGAAACATCAAAGCAATCAACCTCTACAATAGCTGCTTGAAGCAAAGGCCAGGACATTCTGTTATAATGAAAAAAGAAAGAAAAAAAAGCTCCCAGCAGTAATTTCATGGCTGCTGAAGCTAGCAGTGGGTAGGTGGTAAAATGGCTTTATTCCAGGTTCACTTAAAAGAGGACTCTATGAGAAAGAGCACGGGGGTTTATTGTGTGCTTATTGTGACAGACGATGGCTCTCGTATCATTTTTTTTAAAGGTGGAGGTGCTTGACTTGTGGTTACTGAATTACAGAGGATGCCTCTGCAGGTTTGTATATTGGGATGTCACTTTGGCAGTGATACCGGTTTACGTGTGCAAAATAAAAACAGAGAGAAAAACGCCACTGATGCATAGCTTCATCCGTTTTTTTTTCTTCAATATTATTTTTCCTGTGCGTTTTACGGCTTCTCTGATGCGCCCTTTCTTGTCAGCGTGTCCAAGCTGATTTACTCTCCTGACGCGTGCATAATTTAGTTGTTATGAAGCCGGCGTGAAGGAGAGGGCTGCTAAAGCACAAGAGGCATATGTGTGCGTATAAAGTCCCAGCTGGGTGCAGCTGATGTGCCATTATATCGGCTGTGATGAGACCACAAAGCCAAGGGAAGAAGCTGCAGCCTATGATATAGACATGGCTGCAGCAGGGAGCCGACATTCACACTTATTATCTCACATTGTGCGCAGAGAGAATAAATCAACAATTGTGGGTGACAATATTGCTTTTCACTAGACATTATGTGTGTGAAATGTGTCAGAAAGGCAGAAAAATGACTTGTCTAACAAATTGAAAGGCAAAAAGCAGCTGATGATTTCAAGAGTCACACAGAAGGCTGCAATGGTTTGCCAGCTGCAAACTAGAGGTTGAAAGATAAAAAGTGTGTAGAAACGCACATGAAAACACGTCACTGCGTCTTTTAAACGGCTGTAGAAGAAGACAGGAAGAGCCACTTCATGGCTGTCTTCATGTGTTTAATTACAGGTGGGACTATTCTTAGTGCATTGGTATTATTTCACATTGCTTGATTTGTTATGTTGTTTACAACAGTAAGAGCATCGCCAAACAACTACAATCAAACTAAAGGACGGGCTTGATTTGGTCTGCCATCAAAGGCATCCAGGAGAGCAGCAGGAGGCATTAATTATTTGGCTCTTTTAGGGAACAAAGGCAACTGTCTCTGGATGGCCAATTAGAGGGATTGCTGAAGAATAGGGAGCAAGGTTCACTTTCATAACAGTGTTTCTGACGCAGCCTGATTGCCCCCCTGAAGCCCCCCTCCCTCTTCATATCTGTCTTTGTATCTTTCTATCTACAGTAGCTTGGCAGGCTTTGGAAGGAACGAGGCTAACTATGTGCGGTCATCCAATCCTCCCTTTCACAGGCCTCTTGGCCCTGCTGGCACCTCACACTGCCAACTGTGCCAGGCTGGAGTTATCTTGTCTGTCTGTGTAACAGCCGATCAACAGAGTCTGTGGTGGGTTGATGGTGTTTAATACAGAGCCAAGCAGTCTTTGATCGATGTAACCAGAACATTATCAATGTGATATTTGATTATTATATTCTACTTAGCTTGAAAACGATTTTATCACAGCATCCACAAGAATTGGTAGCCTGAGTGACCCAATCCACTTCCATATATCTGAAGGGAATTCACAAGTGACCTTAGAAATTGAAGATGCATGTCTTATTTCAGTTTTTTGAAGTGGGGCTGTGTAACTAGTAATTGCATTTACCACAATACATGCCAGTCAGCTTACGAAACACCCCTATAACTGAGATACGTCTGGGAGAAAGAACAACAAGCTGGGATACAGTTTTGTGCAGATGGGGAATCTGCCAAGCAATTTAACAGGACAGGGTCTAATACAACCATCCCCTATGTTGTACAGCTCAAAATGCAAACTTTTTTTTTTTTCCCACAGTGTCAACAGGCTGAGGTGACATGCGCAAACCCCTTTCTACAGATTATTTTAATATTATGTGTTCTATTATCAGCTCATCCTTTGCGTAACTTTAGCTGATTAGAATTAACCCTCAGGATCCCGAGCAGTTTCTGGTCATTTTTTGCTTCTGCCACATTTTTACTCACTGTGGTCTCATTTTTCTCTGCAAAGTGAAGTCCTGAACCTCTAACGATTCAGGACAACCATGGCTATAGACTGATGTAACTCAATTATGTCTTCATGCAGTGTGACGAAATTATAAAGCTATAAATCATTAGAGGAAATAGAAAAACAGAAATTGAATTTCTCTGAATAAAAAAATGATTTAAAAAAATAGGGAATTAGTGTCTACAACACATTTCAGGCAGCCTCACACCTAATGAACAGGAAAACTATTGGTGGTGGCATTCAAAGAATCTACAAATTTTGATGTTAAGATTTTTTTTTACACACTGCGGTCTCATTTTTTACTGCAATATGACGTCCAAAATTCAAAGATTTTTTGAAGTGCGACTACAGGGCATATGACGATCATTCAGGCTTTGCTGAAAGCTGAATTTTTATTTATTTATTTATTTATTTATTTATTACAGAATTTATCTCCAGCAAACAGTTTATTTTCTGCAAATTTTCAAAGAAGGTATGAGAATCAAAGCTGATGTTCATGAAATTCTCTTCTCTGCTCTGTTTAGACATGTTAGTCGCATTGCTTGAGAATATGTCGATTTCTCCAGGTTTTTCAGTTTTTGGGTTGGACAAACGGTTTGTAAATGCCAGTCTTTTGAAAATCAGAGGTATTTCGATCCCGCAGGTGGAATTGGGATCCTGAGGGTTAATTAAAGTTGTTTTGGGGTTTCGACAAATCAGAATTCATTATTTAACATGACAGTGTAATAAATGCCACCAGGGTGGGATGCAATTTAGGCCTTCAACATCTTACAAGAGAAAAGTAAACAAACAGAAAAAAGTGTGCTATGTGATATGTGATGGTGATCTGTTTGTCAAGAATTGTAGGAAACTTTCATCTATTGCTTTGAGCTGGCTGAAATACTAACATCAGTCTCCCTGTTCTAGATTTTGGCTCCACCTTTACTACATACTCTAATGATGCACAACACAAACCCAGAAGCTGCATGTCAGCAGTATTTGCATGTCCACTGTCAGTGTCACAGTGGTTCCACTCAGTCATATTTGTCACTTAGAGTCAACATCTTCTGACTGAGCAAGCAGGCTTTCAAATAGACTTTGAAAAGTATTATTTCAGTCTCTAAGTGGCTGTTTGCTTGGAATGTGATACTCTAAATTACAGTAAATCAACCAAAAGCAGGCTTGTTAATCATTCATTATTCTAAAAAAATGCTAACTAATAGTCTTTTTTCCCCAAAGTGGTTGTAATGTGTTCTCAGTTGGCCATGTAACCTATTTATTTTGAGCTATTTATTTCCCACTTTCATTTTGCTTTAGAGGACATTTAGGAGTGGAAAATGTTGAAACTACTGCACTCTTGAATTTGTCTCTAAAAAGACTAGAATTCCTTATTTGCAATACTGCACTTGATTTCTTTTCCTTTTTAATCAGTTTATTTGTATTTCAAAACAACAGAAGTGATCATGCTTATGCACCATGAGAAACCCAAATTAGCTGTTTGATTTAGGCTTAGTCTCAGACTGTTGTCAGGGTGACAGCTGCCTCAGTGAAAATGAAGTAGAGGGATTTTTTTTTTTTTTTTTTAATGAAAGTTTATTTATGTCTCTGGGGGACAGGTTTGGTGTTGCACAGCTGCTTTGCAACTTCTCCTATTTGTTGCATTTAAATCAAATATTGATACCCAGCTTCATCTGTGAGATAAGAAGCTGATATGAATATTTTATAGTTGCTTGCATGCACTCTAGAGACCATCTATAATGGGTTGGAATTTGCACCTATTTACATCTTGACTATTAGCTCTCTTCTCTTTATGGTAACACTCTGCAGCAGCCACTAATGATCGATACTGTACATGTGCCTTATTGTTCTAGATGAGTCGGCTGAATTACCTCTGCTGCAGCAAGGGTCATTGCAAATATTGACGGATTGTATGGAATAAATGCCCTGTAGGTGTTTTGGGGACTGAAGGCAGTTTTCACCCGACAGATTTTTATTTAAAAAATGTTCGACTTCTTGGTGTTGTAATGAGACTTTGACATCCACCATTTTTTTCAACCCAAGTTTAAACTGTCAGCAGTTAAATGATAAAAGCAAATAGCTCTGTGCTTTCTGTGCAACCGTCACATGCTGGATCATTTCCCCCAAAACTATATCCCATTCAGAATATTGATCGCCAAAGAAAATGATGAAAAGGGACAACAGGAGGTCTGTCATCATTCTTAATTTGTCACCAGCATCGTTGTGTGGGGATACAGTTTATTTCAAGGCAGGCCAAGATCTTGCACCTCACAGTGCTATCATGGAAATTAAAGAGATGGTTGCTCCAGGTCTAACCACAAAATGTCACTGGTACTGGTCTCTGCTGATTGGTATTCACAAAATGTCAAAGAAAATAGAAGTGCTTTTATAGTGTCAGAGGGCTCCATCATCCATATTTATGCCTTCATTCAGATTTATTTCTTCCTTTTTTCATCTTGAGACATAACTCAAGGAAAACTGGAAATTCTCTACAAAATGACAAAAATGATCAGGTAATGAGGCTGTGCAACAGAATGATGTGAAATTGACCCTTTGCCACAACCCTCCCCCAATGAGTAACTGACCAATCACAGCCTTGCATTTGTGACAAAACGCATGTCAGCTTTAGCATACGTGTTCAGTTCAGTGTCATGGATGTAATTTATTTAAGAAGACTTTTAGAAGGGTTGTCCTTTCCAAATAATCCAAGACAAAAATGCAAATTGTTGTTTAAGATTAAAGTTTCAACCAACTCTAGGAGCTCATTAGCTCATCAGCTAACTAGTTTCAGTCAGGGCTTTGGTGCCTGGCAAATAAAAATAAGACTCTTTTTGTTTACTTTGGATTATAATCTTTTGAATTTATGTAGGATTTTGAGCAGTAATCATAGTCTTCATTGTCTCTAAAGTCACCTTTACTAATTTCATCTAATAAACGGGGGATTGTACTTACTTTACAACAGAGGCTACCAGCTCATAAGTAGTCTCTACAGGAACACGACACATAAATGAAAGCTTAAAGCATATAGGGAAGAGACATAAAGAGAAACGGAGAGAAAGAGAGAGAGAGAAAGAACGGCTCATAAATCAAGTAGAGGTGAGATTGCTGAATCAGGGTTGATTGTGCCTGGGAGAGACAATAAAGCCTGTAATCATCTGTCTCTGCTGCACAGACCTGGCAATTATCTGCCCATACCTGACCGCCTAACAGAAAGGGCAAGATCCATCTACCTTCACCTTACACAGCTGGACAGTTTAAGAGGAAATTCCTCAGCTGATGCAAACAATAAAGGGAAAAAAAAATATACGCATGCAGAGATAATTTCCGAAAACTTGGTTAGCAAAGAGTGTTGAGGGGATTCAGATTCTTTTATCCCTCTCTACCCACACATGGCCTAACATATGAAAACCAGTCGGTATATTATAATACATGACATTACATTCATTTGGAGGTTCCATTTGCTTCCTGTGCTGTACCTCCATCATAGCGTCTTCTTTCAGACGTCTGATATTCCCATTTAAAGTACAAATGTACCTCCATTTCCCTCCAATACATCTAAGCTGTAGGCATATGGACGATCACTCTCTGCCTGAAAGCCCTGCACCAAGGCTTAAAAGCATTTTTAGCTAGCCAATAACAGAGCCAAATGAATAGTGTGGTTGTAATTAATCTTTTTCTATTGACTGAATAAAACCTCTTTGTGGAACTCAGCCAGTGAATATGCTGTGTTTTCCCTCCCTAATAGGAGAGTTTGGAGAGTAATTGCTAAGTTGCTTCTAGTATTGTGGTAAAATAAATGCTTTTATCAAACAGACATTATGGGCAAAAAGGCACTCAAGAAAATAGTGCAACAAAATATTGCAATTGCTTTGATTTGTTCATTTACAATTAATCTACAGCAAAATATGTGTGCGCTATCTGCTAAGCATGATATATTATTGATTTTTTTTTTTTTTGGCTGTTTATGAGAGCACCTTTTTAAAAAAAAAAAAACATGTCAGCTGTATTCTTCAAGCAATTCTAGCTCAGGAAAAAACACAGCAGAGCAATAACACTGCAGCCTGCAAGCCAATGATCTTTCATTGACTCTCAATTGGGTGACCCAAGGCAGCGTCACGAGAGTGAACAAAGAATTTAATAGATGAGTGAGTCCTAAGCAGCACTACTTATACCCCTGGGTATTCTTTGTTTGCAGTGGTGAGAGGGAAGGCTTAAATGGAGACACTGTGGAGTATTGGTTGACAAATATACTGCTGTAGCCTACCTTTGTTCTCAGGAGAATTATACAGATTAAAAAAAAATCTGGTGCTAAGCAGGTCTATTCAATATTTAGAGTACTTCTAGGGAAGAACAACTGTATATAATATAAACTGATGTGTTCAGAGTGCACGGCTCTTGAGCCCATTTAGCAAGAAAATTCGGTGACAATGTTTGGTAAAAGTAACGACTACAATACATCAGATGCATCTCCGATCCAGCTTCGCTCCGTGACGGCACCTGATTAGATAGGTTTCCATTCAAGTCAATGTCCAACTGTGTGCCTGATCCCACAGGTCGCAGCTACTACACAGCCATCCTATGTTTGCCTGATGCCAGAGCTGTGACGGGTCATCTCAAATTAGAGAGGATGGAGCGGGACAGGAAGTAGTGCATGGAAACTACCTAAAAAGAACCAGTGATTTTCAAAATAAAACAAACCGTGTCAGCAACAAAATGTGCAGAGACACGCCAGGAGTCAACGGGCTTGAGGTTTTACTGCACAATATTAATGTGGAGAAGCTGATCAATAGGGTGGGAAGTGAGGGAATTCCCCAAAAGAGGGTTAACTGGGTAAGATAAAAAGGTAAATAGCTAAAAGTATTGGATGAACGAGAGACTTAGCTTAAGGCTGTGAGTATACTGTGAAGAAGCAGAGAACTAATTTCCTATCTGATACAGATACAAAAATGGCAAAATAACCTTAATATTAACCCCTTAGTTCTAAATTCTACAACTCTGTTCTCCGTTTAATGTTATAGAAATCAAAAGACATATTTAATTGGAATATGTAGGATTGAGGGACAAATGGGCCTTATCTGAGAGGGTTGTGTGATATGCTGGACAATCATGACACGGAGCCGGTTAAATAAACTAAAAACACACATCACAAACAAAAGCAGCCGTGTATTTTCATTCTTTTTGCTTCAAAGCCTCCAGTGTTTTTTTTGTTTTGTTTTTTGTTGTTTTTTTTTTCAACAGCACCCTTGAGGACTGTTTTCCCTTGTCAGTCCTCCTGGTTTAGCCTGCAGTCAGTGTCCATATTGCCAGGGGAGCTGCACTACCTGATAAGCGGAGGTAGAGGCTCTCTGACGCATCTGTCTGCTTGATGAGCCAAGTGTCAAAGCCCCCCAAAGTGCTGGATGGAGTGCATCAATAAACGACTTTAATCCCCTCCTGGGGCCAATGTCCTCCCGCTAATAAGGGATCGTCTTACACCACTGGCTGTGTGGAAAGAGGTAAAAGTGGCTTGGCTTGGTCCTAGGCACGGGGATGTACTGTACACAGGGAATTGTCTGTACACAGGTAACAGGGTGTAAATCACACACTCCTGCTGTTGCCTTAATTGCTGCACTGAATCGCTGTTTGGTTTCCTCCTCCTTACTCGCCCTCCCTCTGTCTGTTGCCCTCTGTCTTCTCTCTTTAAAGTATACATCTATTTGTCATCATCCTGTCTCCCTCCAACACTTGGTGTGTATTTGTGTTTAAGGCTCTTTTACCCTCCTCCGCTATGAGTCTGACTGTGCCCCAGACAGCCTCACTTGTCAGACAGAGGAGGAAGAGTAGAGGAATGGGGACCGATGGCCGGGCAGTACTGGTTGTTCTGAAGGACGTGTGGGTTGCGGGCATCCGCAGGGAAGATCCAATGAGTGTTCCAGTCAGAGTGACCCTAATTAACCACGTATTATCTGCAGGCTGTGAGGAGGATTAAGGCCCTCAGCTCTGGCCTCTTTAAGGCCTGGAGACCTAAGGCAGAGGACTCTGCAAGAGCTACAGCACACTTCAAATCCTGCCTTAAAGTAACACAAAGAGGCGTGAGGCTAGACCAGGATAAGAGGCGTGCAGAGAGCAGAGGGCACTCTGCAGAGACACAATGCTCAAAGCACATCTGGGGTCAGGACCTTTCTATAATGGGCAAATAAACAAAGCAAATCTAAGCTACTGTGTGAGGTTGTGGAGGAAATTGCTGCCACCGATTCTTGGCACCAAGAGGAAGACATATTGTGTCTTTGTCTGTCACTTCCTGAACATGTCTTTCCCTGATGCCCAGGTGCTGTTTGAACAAACTGAAGTTTCTGTAGGAAAAGGGGATCATTATTCTATCTAGAGATAATGAGTTCATTTTCTGGTTTGACATTAGAACACCCAGAAATGAACACTTCACCATGTTGACAGGTCGTCAAACACGCTGTGCTCTATTGTCAGCAATCCAACGCAATCTGGGGACTGCACAAAAAAAAAAAACCCTCACTGATGCAACACAATAAGCAGCCCCCACAGGCAGGCAGAGACTCTGATTCCTGCCGAAAACATTCTGCAGCAGCTGTGACATACCTCATTTCAGATGAAAGACGAGCCAATATCAACAAGATGATTAAACAGAAGATTAACTGACTCCAACCAGCCGCCTGATGAAGGAATCTAAAGGTTATAGCTCATAAGATATGCTGTTTCTAAAAGTCTAATGTGTTTTTACAAGTATTACGAGCTGCTAGTGAATATATTTCACATTTACATAACACCAAACTACTGTATTAAATAGTGCAGTGTTAACAGTTCAAGCATTTACAGAGCTTTCAGAAAGTATTACAGAGTAAATCTATCCTCCGCTAACCCTGGTGTGCTGCTTCCATTCTGAGTTCCTGTAACATCTCCTGCGCTTCCTGGCTGTAATTTAAGATTTAAGCCCCGACTCAAGGCCCTGACTGTCACTTACCTCGCTCGGTGTCATAGAGGTAGACAAACTTCTGCCACTTGTAGTGAGAGAGCAGGCTGAGGACGGCACCGCGAAGGGCGGGCCGCATCTGGATGACAAACTGCACCTCGTTATCGGTGGGGTAACTGGGTGTGACGAAGGAAGTGTGGAGAGCGCCACAGAATGAGGTCAAGGTGTTCATGGACTTCTTGTCATAGAATCCGAAGATGGCGTAGACTCCACGGGAGAACTGGGAGCAAACTGCAGGGAGACAGGAGGGCAGGGATTTATGAGTCATACACATTATTCAGCAAAAGAAAAAGAGCATTTACATTCATAAGAGTGAACTTCAACTCTTTTTGGCAGCATGAGATCAAATAAGATATTGAAACTTTACATTTAGCGATGCGCAAAGTGTTGACCACAGTGTGGATGACAAAGCATTTACTGTACACATTAAAGTACTGTGTGGCCTGTCAACACTATTTTCCTGTACACCAGGAGTAACAATAATTAAAGCTGAGTCATGGAAATCCTTCTCACAACACGCCAGGCTCATTATCAGAAAATATGACCAGACATTATTTCTGATTCAAACTTTATTTAGCCAGCTCAGTCTCGGTGAGAACACATATCTGTTTTCTAAAGATGACTCAGCTGAAAAACTATCAGATGCATGCAGAATGTTTTACACATAAAAGGTTCACTTGAGATATTTACATTCAAAGAGGCGACATTCAAGAGATTTTAAAACATTCAGGGTTACTCAATTTCTACAGGCAGAGCAGAAAACATGAAAGCTTTCTAACTGAACTTTAGGGATATGAGGCTACATTATGTCCAACGAGAAATCCATTGGCTTCATATATGAAGACATACAGGCCAACAATGTCATCAGGGTTATCTTGCCTTGGATGTAAATGCTTACTGAAATCCTTTCTGAAGAGTTGCCTTGGAGTGATAGAGAAAAGGGGTATTTTCAAGGCACGGGGCTGATGGGAGATGTTTTTAAGTATTATGGAAAGTGTAGGATGCAATTTTATAAGGGCTTGATCCACTCAAAAGACTTAAAATGAGAATACTGCATCCTCTGGGGCTTAGATTCTGGGCATCCTTTTACTAATGGCCCCTTCATCTTTGCGGAAGATGTACCAAATCATCGGAGTGGCCAGCAGAGGAAAACATACAAGAAAGTGTAAAACCATTGCATCAGGAAGTAAGCAGATCTGAAAATGGTAGCCTGGAGGGGTAGCAGAGCAGAAAAAATACGGACAATATAGATGCAAGATGCAAGCAGTCAAGGGTGTGTGTGTGTGTGTGTGTGTGTGTGCGCGTGTGTGATAGAAGTGGCAGCCAAAGGATAGACACATTCACTGAAGGTCTCCAGCTCCCACCAGGGGCTCCCCCTCGTATCACTCGGCTCACTGAACTCTGTGCAGCATTCATGGCCACTGTAAACCTTACTGTCGGCACTCCCTATACCTCCCACGAAAGAGGTGAAAAGATGACTCCATGAACCTTCACAGAGGAGTGATTATGCTGTAATTTACAGTGATCTCTTTCCCTGGGATATTCAGTTTTGTGAATGCTGCAGTCAGTGCAAAGAAAACAGTATTTTTTAAAACAATTTTGATGATAAATGAGATCAAATCGAAACATCCCCACAGCAGAACGTACAAAAAAAAGAAAGAGAGATTTTCTTGAGATTCACTTTTAGTCACTACAGAGGCACAGAGGGTTATTTTTGTGGAAAAAACAACCCTTTCAGCAATCTGCCAAAAAACTGGACACCGTTCAGTGAAATTACTGTCTGAGGGAAGCAAAGGTAGAGGAAAATAAACAGTTACACAATAGGAGGAATGTTTTCCACTGTAACAAATCTGCGACAACCACTTTTGGGAATGAACATCTCTGCAATAAAGGATTTTCCTTTTATCAGAGTGTGCATCAGATGACAGTTTTTAGGGAGCAAGAAAAAAAAGTGTTTTCATTTGTTTGTGCATTCATCATGCACTGTGGGACAGCTCAAATTGTCAAGCAGGAGCGACTTCCCTTCAGTCTGAATCCATTAATGTGTAAACTAACATGGGGAACTACAGATGTGTTTTGCCTTTTCTACCCTATCATGAATGGCTGCTCACTTATTCCGATTGACTCTCAAGTGTTCCCGCTGGGTAATCAAGCATTCTTAACATCCGTAAATACTCAGAATATTCCAGCACAATGTTCGGATGACAAGAGGGAAAGCTCCATACAGTCTTATGGAGTGGCAGGGTAAAATATTTGTTCCTGATTGGCTTAAAGATGTGTAACATCCAACTGGGTATCCAACTCAGCATAATTAAACGGGGGCATTAAAAAATGTACTTTTTGCATCTTTGGGGCAACTGAACAGAAATATTTCATCACTAACATGGCAGCATTTGGTTTCTTCATCCTAATCCAGCTCCAAATGTTCACCTCTCACCCTCCTACAAATCACATGATCTTGCTTTTTTGGTTTATACCACTGAGAATTTGTTGGTCATTGTTCACAACAATGCAACAGCATATGTAAACCTTTCTCACACTCCGAGGATGACAAGACAGAGCTCAAAAAACTTGCCTCTTAAGCACAATTGCTGTGTGAATAAGACATCTAGTCAGTGTTGGATTTACTTCATCCTTTTTAATTCTATTCCCTCCCTATCTGTCTGGGTACAGACACCTCTCCCAAGGTGTACACATCCATTCTCAACAACAAAATACACACACAAACACACACACACAGCACACTGTTGTCTGATAAGTGAATCAACAGATGGACAGCAGTATTGTGGGTAAGTGCTGCAGGGTGAGTGCTGCAATCTCCCTCACTGAATGGGCGCCAGTAGGAGTTCCGGCCCCTCATCGAGGCCCAGTTTTGCTGCACTCTCTCTTAATTTGGGCCAGTACTGACACAGAACCTGTCCTCAGGGAGCAGATCTGGCAGCCTCTTTCTCTCTGCTCAGCTGTCCTCTGCTTATTAGGATCAGCTTATACTGAGCTCTGGTTCAATAACAGCGACGTCTACACTAACCTCGCATCCTTCCACTTGATGAAAGTTCCGCTCGCCCTCTTAAGTAATACAACCACAGTGCAGCAACTTTTTGGGGGGTCATATGCTTGTTTCAGAGAAAAAGGGTGGCTTAGTGGTAAAGTTGTTGCCCCACAATCAGAAGGTCGTTGGTTCGATTCCAGCTCCTGCAGTCACATGCCAAAGTGTCCTTGAGCAAGACACTGAACCCCAAGTGTTTGAATGTGGTGTGAATGTATTAGATATAGCTGATGGCTCCTGCCTTAGTATCAGTGTGACTGTAGTGTGATTGGGTGAAAGAGGCTAGCAGTGTGAAGTGCTTTGAGTGGTCGGTAAGACTAGAAAAGCGCTATATAAGTACTGCTCCATTTACCACGTTCAAAAGACTTTGTTATTGAGGCACCTGATACATTATTAATGTGATACATTGTGATACTATACAATATTTGATATGTAAGATTACAATATGATACAATGCCATAGATACACAACTCATCCAGCTGATTATATTTTTGCCAATATGTTGCATCTCTGCCATGCCATCCACCCACATCACTCCTATCTGCACAATCCTCCACCTGTACCGCACTTAGCTTTTAAGACTTACCATAAATAGACTCCATGCACTCAGTCTACATACAGTTAATGGAGGCAGTGTTATTGATTCTCAGAGCAGTGCCATATGCTGTGCTGTGCAGAAACCGCTTGTTTTCTCACTCTTAATCACTATTAGCTCACTTCCATGGTCAGAGGTTAACAAGCCAAACACATGTGGAGGTTTTGTTGGATCTAAAGCTGTAGCCTGGAGGTGGAAGTAAAAGTTTAAACTCGGGGAACTTTCAGGTGACGCTAGCTGTGCTGTTGATCGTGACTGATTAAGCAAATGCATCATCTCATCTGTAGAAATGACTCCTCTATCAGCAGGCTGTGCAATCATCATTTTTACAAAGGAGAAAAAAGGGAAACAATTTGTTTTTCAACCCAGTGCTAATGCAGGAAATCAAAGAAGTATTGTCTCTTACCACCAACGGCCTGCCTCACCTGTGATAAATAAGGAATAGTTTGTAAGACTCTGTGAAACTTTAAATCCTACAGTTTTGTTTAAGATTTTCATAACTTTCGTGTTATTCAGCCTTATTATTACAAGCCGCACCAATTTGCTATCTTGCTAATTTGAGGTGCATGTAAATTAAAATTTTAATGAACTCTAATTCTATCAGTCAAGGCACGACGGCAGAACAAATGAGCGGAGCACATTCACTGGCGTGTTTATTAATAGAAAACAGCAAACAAAATAGCAGTCAGCTGAACAGAGGGATTAAAAAGTCCCTTATTTTAAACAAAGTCACAGCAAGAGTTAAGCTTAGAGACTAAAATCAGAGAGTGTTCAAGTGATGACCTCCCCACTTTCCTCAGTACTTGGTCTGTTTTTTAATAGGTGACTCATACTCTGTGGAAACTTCAGGATTTCTACCCCAAAAGAGTCATACTCTTATGTATGAATTCCAACACTCCACTTATTTCTCCCAGAGATGTCTCTCCACTGTCCCTCTTCCTCACCACTATATTTGACCTCTCCTTTTGTTGCCTGTCTTTCTCCTCAGCCATCTGGTCATCCCCCTAAGCATACATCCTCTTCAAGCGTGGCAGGATCTCTCTTCACCTGAGTGCCTCTCCTTTTCCCCTCTCATATTGTTTCCCCCATAATATCGCCCTGCTCCATCAGTGGAGCAGAGATTGGTCTTGGACTTCAGCAAAAAACAGAAAAAAAAAGAAAAAGAAAAAAAGGACACGAAATGAGTCCGGAGCAGTGAAGAGAGAAAGCTGCTTTAGAGAAGCGCCTCAGCCTCATCCTTGTCAGTAATTAAATAAAAATGAAATAAATAAGGTGGTTGAGTCGTTCTCCAACTCTGCAGAAATAACACATCAGTTAATATAATTCAGTGCTTCCGTGTGTTACCTTGAATTTAAAGAATGCTAATTTACTCACAAGTCTTCAGACACCCATGTGCATATGCACAGAGTCATTAAAGAGCCTGCATGAGGACCGAGTGGTAAACAACACAAAGATAATTCTCTTCCCTTTTTCCTTCCTTTTCAATCTAATTTTTTTCTTTTTTTTCCCCCTCCTCTGCAGTTAACCGTCCCTGCCCCTCCTCCCCTCTTCATCTTCCTCCTCCTCCTCCACTCTGCTGCAGGGAACCATGCATCCCATCTCCAGTTCACTGGTCAAACACACACAGTGTGCCGCCCTCATTCCCTTCTATAATCAGGACACTTGGCTGAGCTATGGGGATGTTACATTTCTGATGCATCACTTGAGATGGCTGGCCTGGAATGCTAGTTCAGAGGGATATGTGCTATCCTGCAGGCATGCTGGGATAATTCATAAAGAGAGTAAAATAACGAAACCCTTTTCATGCTCTTGCAGTGTTTGGACTTCCATGTTGTTTGGCAGCCCATGAGCCAGAGCTTTGCACTGCCTTGGGAAGGGGGGTCGGGAACAGTAAATGTCAACGATGATTGTATCTCTTAAGCTGTTTTACTCATCTGCTTTTCCACAAAACCCACATTCTCTTTCTGGCTCTTTTGTCGCCCCTCTCCGCCTCGTGGATCACCATTTCCTGCCTGCTTGGGTCTCCATCTCCTTCTCCCTCTGGACCTCGTCCCGCTACCTCCTCCGTATCCCTCCTTCCCTGCACCACCAGCCTACATCAGGACCAACCTCCTCTGAATAAGGGATGCTGTCACAGGGAGATAGCTGGTAAGTACCCTGGGGGAATGCATCAGCTCTTGTCATATAGAGATGTGAAGTGCTTCAAACTGTTAACTCAAACGGGAGACCCAGATTCAAGAACGAATCGCTGAAAGAAGCTGCTACTAGTCCTCCTGCATCAACATCTATTTACACTTCAAATTAACTCCTGGGTTAACAGACAGCGTTACACACACAGACAGACACACTGTGGATAGAAAGGAATCAAACACAAAAAGCAGATGGTTGAAGTAATTCACATCAGATCAGGGTTGACGTTTATCTCGATGTCAATATTTTGTACGTTGTTTATGTCGGTCATATCACCCATAATTTGTGCTGCCATTTTTTTCTCTTATATATTTAAAAACCATCATTATAGGGTTGACATCTTGAATTCCATAGGGCACAGTGCCCAGCCCTTTACAAATTAAACGATTGAATAGAGTTGCTGTATCTGTATACATTGGCCACCAATAACAGGAATATATATATATATATATATATATATATATATATATATATATATATATATATATATATATATATATATATATATATATATATATGTGTGTGTGTGTGTGTGTGTGTGCATGTGTTTCCCATTATTTTAAGTACTCTGAACAGTTCAGAAGGCTGTGTAGCAGTCTTTAAGTCTTTGTACAGAAGCACATACAAGCTTGCAAATCACTACAGTCATCCTGGTGGCTTTATTGATTTCTGCTGATTATCGATGGCATTGAAAGGCTCTGCAGCCGCAGCAGTTTGCAAACAAATGCAGAATAATGAATTGTAGGTTAGCATGCATGTGTAGAGTCTGATAGTTCAAGTGAAAATCAATCTCTGACAGTCCCTAGGATCAATTCATTGTTCATTACATCACAACATAACTGCTGGTTCAATGCATCTCAGAGATTTTGTGTTTTGTTTTGTTTTTTTTGTCAGTGATGATATACAATGAAGAATCTTGTGCTTTTTAAGGTTGAGGTAATTTAACAAGGTGGCTCTGGACTTGGGCTGCATGGTGACGCAATGGTTTGTGCTGCAGCCTCACAGCAAGAAGGTCACAAGATCTAATCCTGGTCGCCTTTCTGTGTGTTGTTCTCACATGTTCTCCCTGTGCATGTATGGCTTCTCTCCGGGTACACCGGCTTCCTCCCACAGTCCAAAAACATTCTCATCAGGTTAATTGGTGATTCTAAATTGCCCGTAGGTGTGAGCATGAAAGGTTGTCTGTCTCTGTGTGTCAGCCCTGTGATTGACTGGAGACCAGTCCAGGCTGTACCCCGCCTCTCACCCTAAGACAGCTGGGATAGGCTCCAGACACCTGAAACCCTGACCAGGATGAGTGGTGTAGAAGATGAATGAATGAATGATTCTGGACTCTGGGATATGCAAGATAAATAATTTCACATTATTTCTAATGGATGACAGTTTTAACTATTAACTCAAACTGTTAAAAAAAAAAACCTTGTGTCACATTTAAATGAAAGCATCTGCCCCATGTAGAAGTAAAGTGAATGTTTCTAAGAGCCAAATATTTTGTAAAAATGGAAATATATCAACGTGTGTGACACCTTGATGACTTTCAGTGAGTGAGATGGAAGTAAAGAGGATTTCTGTGTGTTGACAGGGAAACTAAATCATCATATACTCCTATAATCTAAAGTAAAGTAGCTGTGTGACTGACGATAACAGCCAAACTTCTCCAGCTCTCTTTATGACCTCTAAATTTCTCTCCTGCCCGCTGCTCACTCTGACAGTTTGGGAATCCCCCACTGCTAAAAACCTCATCTGCTGTTTGGACAGAAATAGTGCAAGCAAATCCTCTGAGGAGTTCAGGGGTACATGGATGAGTGTGTGTATGTGTGTCTTTCTGCATGAACCAGTGTGTCTGACTGTTGGAGTGCATGATGGATGATGGGGGATAAGGAGCCTTGACTTTAGATGCTCTGTCCCCAAGACCTGTTAGACCTGAGCGAGCCCACCCAGAGATAAGCATCAGCAGCTCCTGTTCAAAAAAATCACTTTCAACCATAATATGCATCTATTATTTTAAATATTACACATATTGGTGACTAAATAAACCTTCACATATAGATTCATATGCTGTGCTATGTGTATATTTTATTGTCTGTCTTGTCTATACAACCTCAGATAACAAACAAAACAAAAAGCCAATACATCCCTCTCTCTTCTAGATACATGAGTAAAAGTCACATCAAATAAGGTTACTGGCCAGTAACTTTTATGGCTCAAATTAGTGTTTCTCAGGAGGAGATAGTGAGTAAAGCAGCTGCCTCTAATGCTGCCGCTACACGAAGAAGAAGCCTATAAATTTCTGCTTGCCCTTTGCTCGGATATACGAGACACAAGACAGCTTTTAGATGAATCATATTCCCTCTCTGCTGTAACAACTGCATGTTTGAGATATTTGCTGTAAGGTTTCTGGTTTTGTCATGAGAAGTGACAACATTTTTCTTAATTTAGGGGAAGAATTCAAAATCAAAGTAAACATTGTTTCCCTTTTGAAAGCTGCACAAATTTGGAGTTTAACACACGAATCCCACACAGTTTTTCTATGATGTGATATCAGCTTTTTAAATAAGCAAACACAAATGCAGTGTCTGGGATACTGCTAATGGTAATTTTGAAAGCATTCCTCAAAAACTTGGCTGTTTTCCAAATCAAATAGCTTTTCAGTAGCTTCGCTTTTTTATTGATCGTGAAGTGTGCCAGCTTCCACATGAGCTACATCTTTCCACATCTGAGCTGAAGTCCAGTAAAAGGTTCTGCATTTGAAACCAAATCCAAAGGATCAGCACATGGGTTTCAGCACGCTCTCTGCGTCCATATGATGAGGACAGCACTGTTTACATCCAGGCTGCTGGTGATGACTTCATAACACTGTAGACAGGACAACATCTCCCAAGTGAAGCCAAAATTTTTATTGCTACTCCCGGTGACTGGCTGCAATAGAGATCTCAAAGCTCGCCTCCACCATTATGACAAATGGGACACGGGTCAAACTGGAAGATGAAGTTACATGTCAAACATATTTTCCTCAAACAGGCTTTCTGTCATGGCAAGTGTTTTTAACCATGCTCATTAATGATCAAGTTGTCAAGTGTCCACAGGAAACAGGAGAGGAGGACCCAAGTGCAAACTCAAAAAATATCTAATAACTCAAAAGTCTAACGGACACAAGGGGAACAATAACCACAAAGAAACCTAAACTTTGAAATAAACAAAAAAAATAAATAAAAATAAATAAAAATAAAAAAAACAACCAAAGACTGAATCATCACACAAGTGTTTTTTATTATAGGAAAAGCTTGTTTTCATGACTTTGATGTTGAAAGGATGGTCAGTTGACAGCACTGTTAATAAATCTAAGCTTTTGCTTTGTCTTTGAATAGATTAGTCAAGAAGAGAAGGAACAACAAAGAGAACATAAATCAAACACTTGACTCATTGATGTTTCTATAGACATAAGAATCTGCTTTAAGTCAACTATGTGGACTATGTTGAGCAGCGGGATCTCAAAGGGCTATTTTTAAGTTAAAATGTGTTTTAGTATGCACAAGAGATGTCATGGTAATCCCGTGGCTTCAACCATACCACTCAAGGCAGCATTCTGGTTTCACATCTCAAAGTGGAAGGAGATTGAGGTGCAGTGTTCATATTGATATGCAGTCTGTGGGATTTTACTGTGAATTTCTTTTCTTGGTCAGTTGACAGGGTTTTGACCAAGTGGCAACCTCCGGTCTGAAAATATGAGGCAATGAGGAAGTGCTAAAGTCTGCTGTTCCTCGAGTGTCCACTTGAGGCTGGCTCCGGAAGTACCGGAAGTCACAAACACACCAAGCCAAAAAAAGCAGTTTTCACAGCCAAAATAAGCCTATTTACAGCCTGGTACAAAGAATGTCTCCCGTCTGAATCGCTAATTTCACTAACGGCACGCACTGTAGGGGGGGGTGAATTTTTTTCTAATTTGGCAGTATCCACAATATCAAGCTCGCCAGTTCGTCCAATCAGAGGCACAGCTCAGATCACATGACTGAGGAGCGTCCTATGGTTGTTACCACAGCACGCCTCATTTCCAATATGGCCGCGCCGACCGTTTGGCTTCAAAAGTCCGTTTCAGGAACACATGGGTGACGTCGCGGAGACTACGTCCAATAATTATACAGTCTATGGTTTTGACTTAACCTGGTATAAAGTGTAATAAATAAAAAAAAAAGCTTAAGCTGGCTGCACAGTGGCGCAACAGACAGTACTGCAGCCTCACATCAAGACGGTCACTAGTCCCAACCCTGGTTCCCCGGTCTGTGTGGAGTTTGCATGTTCTTCCTGTGCATTTGTGGGTTCTCTCCAGGTACACCGGCTTCCTCCCACAGTCCAAAAACACGCTCATCAGGTTAATTGGATAAACTGCCCGTAGGTGTGAGTGTGTGTGTGAAAGGTTGTCTGTCTCTGTCAGCCCCATAGACTATATATAGAATGGACAGCATGGCTCCACCTTTTACCATGTACAGTTTTGATGCCAAAAAACCTCCGTCAGAGGAACCGCCACTGTGTAGCCACAGACTTACAAGGGACTCTGGGAAAATGTGTGGCAGCGGGTGACATTTTTTTTCTTTCAACAGTCTAATCTCTTCTTAACTCTCCATCCTGATGTATTTTATTATTCACCCCCAAAAAAATACACAAGAACGGCAGCAGTCAATCATCGTTAAACGAGACGTAAAACCCAGCTTTTAACATCTAATAACTGATGAAAAGGAAACGTTTCAGAAAAAAAGAGGACTTGAACACAATGCAGCCCAATAATATCTTCATATCACCACAGCATACGGATGTGAGAAACGTTTCAATGAGGTGTAATAATTCTTTAAGTTTGACCACAGCCCATCTGGAATAAATAGAGTGGCAGATTTTTTTGACTTGTACTGCAGCCAGCCACCAAGAGGGAGGAGCAGTTTTTGTGGCGACCTCAGTACGAGGCGAGCGAGATGAAGTCCATTGTTTTTTACAGTCTATAGTCAGTCCTGTTTGACTGGAGACCAGTCCAGGGTGTGCTCAACCTCTTGCCCTAAGACAGCTGGGATAGGCTCTAACCACTCGTGACCCTGAGTGGTATAGAAGATGAATGAATGAATGAATGAATGAATGAATGAATGAAAAAGCTCAAGCTGGTAGCAAGCAACATGTGCTTTGGTCTTGTAGCTTTGCTAGCTACATTTCTTGGTGGTGACTTTGGTGTCATGAAGTTTAATTTAAAGAAAGGTTACGAGTAGCTGAGCTCACTACATTTCACAAGTAGCTTGACCAAAGCTGTTAAATTGTCACTAAGTGTGTTACAAAGCTTTATGGTATCATATTAAATGGCCACACACACACACACAAACACACACACTTCAAACCAGCGTTGTGTAGAACTAAAGAAAGATGCCCACAGATCCGTCTGCTTGTTGGAAACCTTTAGGATGTGGATGCAACATTTACAGTTTCAGATCAGGAAGACAATTTTCTGCTTTTTTTTAAGCTGGATGAAGACAAGGGAGTCCAACTGAGAAAGACATCATGGAAATCCACGTGAAAGCATAAAATCAAACTCTGCTTAACTTCATTTATATTCTCTTTGATGTTGCAAGGATTGAACCTAAAAGGCTTCCATAGGAAAGCCCACTTATCTTCTCCCATACTGTGTCCGAGTATTCTGATAGAAGCCTCATATATGATCTAAAACATCAGTCAGTCCTATTAAAATGAGAGTGGACCTCTGCTCTGCTAGAAGGAGAAGCAGAATTAAAGGCAAGTCTGAGTTACGTGACGTGATTTCTGTTTGTCAGATCTTTGCATGTTTGCCAAGTAAGGCGAGGGAGGATTGCTTCTGCAAACTGGAAGTTGTCTGCATTTCAAATTGGAGCCAAATGGAAATGTGTTCCTAAAAATTTTTGAGCAGGGAATTAAATAAAGCAATCATGGTTAGAAGATACTAATACATGCTATTAATACCAGAACAAATGCAACTGTGTGCCAGAAGAACCAATACAAAGACATGTCTGCTGAGAACGGGTTTACAAAGAAACACGTTATTCACACTTCTTGAGACCAGAAACAGTGAGTCTGACTCAAGATACCAAGAGTGTGCACATTTTATTTTTTCTTCACGTTACCTCATAAAAAATGTAACAGTTAAAGAAATTGACATCTCTCATACCAGACCAATATTGTGTCATTAATAATATGTGACACTTCAAGGGTTTGATGTTACAAATTACTACATACATGGTAGGCTGTGGAACTGATTGTGATACAGGAGATTCTGGGGTCAGATGAGGCTCACAAGCACGTACTTCCCTATCTCTGGAGCTCATTAAATATTCTCTTTCTTCTCTTGTTTTTCACTGCAGCCCTTTAACCACCAGCTCCTTCTCCTCTCTCCTCCTCCTGCTATCTTGATGATATAGTCCTGTGCTCGTACTTGTAAGAGCGGCTGGTGAGCAATTGCTGAGGGAATCAATGACTCTTAACTCCATCTCCTTCCGACAGATATTTTCAACTTCAAGGTCTTTGCGTTGTGCTTTTGTTTGAGCACACAGCCAGACGAGGCTGAAGGACCTGCACAGGCTGTAAAGTTGTCTTTATCATGGCCGTGCCCCCTGTTTGACCAGCTGGAGTCATTATGCAGTGCAAATAAAAAAAAAAGAGGAAGCAGGTTTATGCAAGAATGCTGTTCAAATGTTCGATATGTTAGCCATTTGAACAGTTTAGATAACAGTGCTGTGCTGCAGCTGCAAGATTGAACGTTTTCTGAATAACTCTGGGAGAAATGTTTGATAGACCTCAAGCGCTACATGCAGAAATCTCACTTTGCATGCCTTCTTTTTTCTGCAAGTCATTTCCTCGGTGTTTACAATCAAGGACTATCTATGCCAGCAGATAAGCCTAAACCTTTGGAGTCATGCTCGGAAATACTGGCCCATAGCACTGAACAAATACCAATCCCTTCTTTTCCTCACACTCACACAGTCCACCATTTGCTGCAATGCAGAGGCAAGGCAGTGTAACCGAACTTGTCTTATCCCCTCAAAGATGATCACACCCTCTTACCTTCAGGAAGATGTCACCACAGCACACAGCAGGGAGTGCTGCTGAACGCTGACCCTTTAAGTGCGGCTGTGCGCATTTTTAAGGAGGATTCAGCCGAGTATGAAACATGTAAGGCTTATGATATTCTGTAATTGGATTTCCAAGAAAGCTGGTGACAAAGTCCCTCACACACCACTAATCCTCCCAATCAGCACTGCAGGCCTAAAGCACGCTCCTCGTCTTCTTCACAGATGAGTATGGAGGAAGGGTAGTGGAGGAAGAGAGAGGGGTATCGCAGATGAAGAGGGGTGTGGATTGCAACATGACTGCATAAAGACGGACAGCCACTAAAGGCGTTCCAATGTGTCCTAGCACACAATGTCTAATCACTATTGCTGTGCTGGGAGGCAGACAGGGGGAAAGGAGGCAGCAGCGCGCTCGGGTACAGCTGCGAAAGGGAGTGAGGGAGACAGGAGGGTTGAACGTGTCAGACCACAACAGCAAACATTCAAACTGTTTCTGTCAGAAGTGGTCAGGGGCTCTGCCTTCACAGCAAACAGGGAGGATTAGATCTGCTGCATCACAGGAAACAGTTCACTTTAAGTTCCCTGGCAGATGCCTTCAAGAAAAGGAGACACAAGGGGGAAACACCCAGCTTTATCAAAGAGGTCCTTAAAGGAGATGCACTGAAATTATTCAACCTGACTGCATGAGAACTGGACCCCTCTGGGAAAAGATCTGTGGTGATATTTCAGGTAAAGATTGCTGCATCTGTCTGACTTGTTTTGAATCCAATTGTACTCAGCAGGGGCTGTACCTGGCATCTGAAAACCTCTGCTGCTCCCATTCTTATTTTGATGACTGAAAACAAAATGAACATATAAAACTTTATGGATGTCAAGCCGACATATTTTTTTCCATCACTGTCAAAACACCAGATTGTTTGTCCTAACCCTTCTGTATATTTCATCCTAACCCTTTTCTTCAGTCATGCTAAAATAAGTTTCCATTTGTCTGCTCCTGTTTCCTCCTCTTTAAGGCAGGGCAGCAGGAAGTCTTAAAATTTCCATATTACAGTTGAAGTGTGAACATCTGAGTTTAATGCTTCCTGACTGGCCATTTCTATCCTTCAGGGAGATTTAGGATCTTTTATGCACATACTAAGCTAAGAGTGTGCCTCAGAGCAGGGATGACTATCTGACACTATCATGAGGTCTACTGCCTACACATGCAAACTAAGGCTTTGCCTCTGGTGTTGCTAATCAAATTACATGTCACAATTTATATCCTATGGCTTTGGGAAAAAACCAAGCCCATCCATCGAGGAATTTGCACCATAAAACTCAACATGGGGCTGAATTTTAAAACAGCACCACTCCAGGACCAAGCTTTCCAACCTCTCTCTGAGTAAGAATAGAATAAATCATTGAGCACAGAAGAAAGGGCCACTTTTTAACCTTGAATACGTCATTTAAAGATATCCCCTCTCCTTCACAGCTTCTATCCAGGCTTCCTCAAGTAGGAGGAGTCCAGCATCACTTTTCATCTTATTAGCGCCCTTTCTGAGATGTAGTCCACCCCTGAATGAAAATGCCAGAGGTGGGAGAGGAAAATTAAAAACAAAAGGCTGTGATAGCGAGTGAGCATTACTCCTACATATACCAGATCCCAGCAAACTCCTTGAAAAAGCCATGCTCACCTTTCTTTTCGAAAGCAAATTTTGACATAAAAGCCAATAAAGATTTCCAGCAGCGAGCTTCACTTTAGAGCCTATTCTCACTGCCATTTGAGAAATAAAAGCAAGAAATTTCGAGCATTAGATGAAAAGAAGTGCCTCATTTTATTCTCACTGGACCTTTCATTGTCTGGATAAGTGCAGGGCAGTGACGCCAATAAAAAAAAATTCAGTCTAATTTGGTGCCAGTCTGATATCTTGTCTGATAAGGTCACTGAGCTGCAGTGGAGAAGAGTCAAAGAGAGTCCCAGCTCAAAAGATATCAGCCTCATGGCAGCATTACAGAGACAAACGTAGATGGAAGGGATCAGCTTGGTTGACTGATTAACAAAGGATAATGCTGCAAGTATAATAACGCCCAGTTTGGTAAATGGATTATACATATGGATGCTTTTATACTTTGTCACTGTCACACATTCAGATACAATGATGGCAGAGGCTGTTATGTAAAGCACCAATCAGTATCAACTTATCCCATTTAGGCACAGCCACTGAGGCTGGTTTTGGGGTTGGAGCAGGACAGGATGACCAGGGATCAAACCCACCGACCTCTGATTGAGAGACAACCAAGTCTACCACTGATCCACAGCAACCCTCAAACAACAAAAGTGTTTGTTTTTTGTTTTTTTTTTGAAGTTGGGTGAACATTTGGGCATAATTTCTCATTTTCTCTGGTGGTGTCTAGATTACACACAATATTCAATATCATTTAGCCCAATTAGTTTAAAAATGTTTGATTGTGAAAAAGTTTCTGATGAATTGATGAAGCTGTTTTTTTAAGTGCTCACAGCTCTATCATCATACGCTGTAGCTCAGCTAAAAGCCTAAAGGAACAGTGCATAGAAAAAGGGAATATTCAGCAGTAGCTCCTCCCTCCCTCATTGGCTCATTTCCAGTAACCTTTAAGGACAAGAAGCCCACACAATGCTTGACAAGCATGATCTTGCAATGGTCAAGTTTTTACTATCAAAAACTCTTATCAACATAAATCATTTTTATACAAAATCACTCTCTTCTTCTTCTTCTTCTTCTTTTTTGTATTCCAACCATTATTCTGTATGGCCTGTACTAGTCTGTCCAGAACTATAACCCTAACAGGTCCAAACAGGTAAATTATTTAGCAAGCCAAGCCAAAGCAAACTGTTAGTAGGTGAACATTTAGTAAGAGCATCCGTCCACTACCAGCATTTTTTGACACATATGGCAGAGGATAAACTAACTAGACTCTTCATTTTTCAAGGGTAAAACTTCCCAATCTGCTAATGCCACTACAGTACTTCTTTTCATCGTTTGGTCCATTTTGGTGGGTGACCTAATACAAAAGACAGACAAGATTAATTAGAATAACAAAATTCAAACTCAACTTATGATAAAAGGTTAAAAAAAAATCTTTAATAAGCGTCCTGTTGTTTAGAGTAAAAGTAATATTCAGCTTCTCTGCCATATTTTCAGGTGAAAGCAAGTTACAACTGACTTATAAATTCTAATTAAATTAGCTTCCCAGGTTGCACTGGTGGTACGTGAGAGGGTACGCTGCAAAAACTGACATCTAAACAAGTGTGTTTTGTCTTATTTTAAGTAAGAATTGTCTCATTATACTTTATATGAGCCACATTCAACAGACAAGTCCAGGAACATTTCTTTTTTCAAGATATTAAAAGACAAAAATAAGGTCTGAATTGCCTGCAACAAGTAAAAAAAATCTGCCAGTGGGGTAAGAAAAATGTACTTGTCAAGTTTAAAAGAATGTCTAAATACAACAATTCAGAGCTGATTTTTGTCTTTCATTATCTTTAAATGAGACGTGTTTCTGGACTGGTCTGATGAATGAGGCTCATAATAAGTCTAAAAAGACATTTTTACTAAAAATAAGACAAAGTGCTTGCTTAGATTTCAGTTTTTTGCAGTGTAAAATTACACTTTCAGGGTAGATTTCGGGATCTAAATATATTCATCCTTAGCTGGATTGTAGAAACAAGATAGCCGCCATGCTACCTCTTTGGATGGGATTTCATTCGGCAACAAAACTCTGCATTACATCTTAAATTCGATATCACTGCAGTGCATCAGAGAGGTCAAAAGGTTTACCCTGAAAGAACCTCTAAAAATGGGAGAGATATGTTCACAGACTTTTTTTTTCAAGTTCAGGCCACTTGAGAGCAAATTCCAAACTTAAGCTTCTTTATGCATAAAAGAGCCAAAGTCTATCCCCTTACAGCTTAGAGATGAGAATATAGCAGCAGCAGCAGCCACAATGGGCAGAAGGAAAATACACTGCAGTGAATGTTGAGAAGAAAAGCAAGAGAACTGGTTTGATTTCTGTGTCCTTGACATTTATAAAACAGATATGTTTTACAGTCAAGGAGTTCACTTACAGTATGAGAGCAAGGTGCTGTTTGGTCTTAATCATACCATTTATCCCTTTGTGGTCAATTCTTGGTGGACATGGAGCTACTCAGGTAACTGTCTTTTAAAGCTGTTCATCTACAGACTCCTACTACACCTAACACAACCTCACACATCCTTAGACAGCGTATTATAGATATTCAGCTGGCTTCAGTTCAGTTTAAATAGCAGGTAGGTGGAAAGATGAAGAAAAAGATACTCCACTTTGTACTTATAATCCTGTACACTTCACACACACAGGCACACACAAACACAGTGTGTGGTCACTTCATCTCCCCATCTTCAGCCCTGCAGCTCCCTCTCTCTTTCTAGCTTTTCCCTCCTCTCATAAACATAGCTGAGCCAGTGAACTCTCCCAAGTGCTTTTTCATCATATTCTCGCACTGTCAGGTCTGCAAAGGGCATCGGCATCTGAGAGAAGCTTCCCCATTGAGGCCCTTTTTGGAATGGATTCCCTCCAAACGGCTCCTTTTCATTCTGCAGCTGCGATGGATTAGCTCTGTCATGGGTCCAGATGAGGTTTGCCTTCCTGATCTGCAAGCCATGCCGAGGAAAAAAGAGTATATATAAAGCCACCATGCCGGCAAGATAAAGACAGAAAGGAAAAATAAAATTAAAGAACGGGAACTGTGCCGGCAGCGACCCAGTGTTTGATGATGGAAACACTTCAATATTTCATCCCACAGTCATGCATGGACACACATACACGGACAGTGGCCTGGGAGCAACCACCCACAGGTTTTATGTAGCCATGTGTGAAATAGCAAGAGCCACACAACGACACTCTCCGAATTAACCATTGGAGGAAGAAACAGAGGAGGGTCATGGTTGAACGGGCACATCATGTTCACTTAATTCTCACTCATGGGGATAGTGAGCACTAAGGACAGGAGCGCTGCGGTAACGTCAGACTGCACTGGTGCGTCACAATTCAACCCTGCAACACCTGTTGGTGCATCACCTCGGTCTAAGTCTGGAGATTTTAACGGATGGCAAAATCCTGCTTCCTTTAAAGAGCAGCGGATGAACCAGGAAAACAGGTCGACAAGGATGGTGTGATTATCACACCACCTTTTATAGGATCTATTCTGCAAATTTAATTAAACTTGTTCACTTCATGTAAATCACTTTACAAAAAGAACCATGCTGGTGCTTGTTATGTTAAAAACATGTATTAAGTTTTCTGTTTTGCTTGGGTTTTCTCCACAAGAGCGCATTAAATTGTTTCAGTTACAATACATCAATCCAGATGTGTAATCTGACTCACTGCAACTGTCATGAAAGCCACCTTGACTCCAGCCCTGTTGGTCCACATTTAGTCTTTCATTACATAAGATGTCGTTGATATTAATCACAGATGATATTCATGGCAGGGCTGGGCTTGTTGGCATCTCTGTTTCACTGTGAGGAATATGTTAATATCATTTTTTCCCCTTTCACTCTCCTCTCCTTCAGCATGTATGCTAGAGTGCCCATACACTAGTTTCACAAGGTTATGATGCTTCAGTGGCCCCGGCGACTGTGAACTGTCATAAGCAATCAGTTATGATGGAGCCCTTGTTTCTGCACAGACATGCAGCTTTGGCGGGGCTCTGCTAGCGACTGCTTTCTTTTGATACGGGCCAAAAACATGCGGATCAATCTGCTCACTCGGCAGAGGGGGAAGAGAGCTGGAAGCTGGAAGCCCTGTCACACCGTGATCCAATATTTACTACTTTGGAGAGAGAATCGTGACACTCCCCATTGATGTTTTGTATTCATCACAACAACGCCCTCATGTCCTCTCTAGTTTTGAAAGGAAATATGTTCCACAAAACGCATTGAGAAGAAAACCACAACGACAAACAGCTGATAGCTTTGCCAAGTGGACCCACAAGAATAGGCACCACACAGGTGCCAATTAAAGCTTCTCTCAGGTTTCCTCTACGCAATAAAGGACTCAAAAATGTCTCTTTCATGAGCTGCCTGACCTTGGTTAGGACAATGCAGTCAGCAGCTCCTTTAAGGAGGACTACTACAGAGTCTTTTTTTTTTTCTTCCTTCTGGACCCAGTGAAGCCGGGCCAATGCAGCAACTTCCAATGAGGCACGATGCGGATGTGCTATTCCAGCTCAAGTAGGGGATTACTGATTCAGTGATTATGGGTATTGTAGGGGAGTCTAGTGAATGGCCAAAAGCTAGCTGAGTGTGACTGCAACGACTGCGGGAACATAGCCGTAATGGGCTTTGTGGGAGAGATTAAATATATATAAAAAGAGAGAGATAGAAATGAGAAAGAATGGGAGGGGGAGCAAAAGGAAAAATGCTGACTGCAGTGTCAGAGATCTTTACGAGTGATAAGTTTTAAAAATGCTCTTCTTTTCTCCCTCTCCTTTCTTACTGTCCCTGCCTTTTTACAACTGGTGCAGAAAGGTAAATGACATTTTTGGAAATGATAAATAATCTCTTTCCCTCTCTCCTTGAGAGGTTTGCTTATTGAGAAAACAAAATGGAAAGCAGCCATCACATGGAGCAGAAAGCTGGCAGACACATCCGCGATGCACCTGAGATGAATAGTTCACAAAAGCAGTTTTCTGCCTCTGTTCATTTGCCTTAAAATGCAGCACATGTTCAGGCCCAACTCTTATCACAACCAGTTTTTCCTCACGCAGAGAGCAGCCACCCATGTGTCTAATACAGCGCTAAGATTTTGTGTGTCTCCTCCTGTGTGGTCCCTCACGGGGTTTATCGCTTCTTTTATATGGTCAGCCGGCTCCTCTTGTTCATCACAACGCAGCGCAGATACCATCTTCAATAACACAACACAGACTTAGCCTGTCACTGTTGACTTATAGTTCAGAAACCACCCCATTATTTGAACAGTGCTGAACAGATGCGCGGGGTCTGGATAGGCTGTCATGTTGCATCACGTCTGCTGAGGAGGAAAAGGGCTTGATCTACGGCTTACATTCAATGGTTTGCAGTAAAGCTCATATGTGGGTCAGTGTTGCACAAATTAATGTGTAACCAACTCTTGGTTGGCTGGTTAATAATGACAACATCAAGATTTTTATTGCTCAGTTGAGGCATACATTGTTTTTATAGTTTGGCTATCCTGGAACTACTGCAGCATATATCATAAAAAGCATCAGTTATTACTTTGATATAATCCTAACAGTATATACACTGACCCTTTATTTGCTTTATGGTGCGCCTGCAGGCTCTGCTGTAGGGTGAAGAAATTTTAAAGATGCCACGACAATGCTACCAGTTTTACTTTACTCTAATCCCTTTTCTCACATACATTAGCTGCAACTGCAGCTGAGTATTGAGCAGAGGATAAAGAAAATCAATAACAAATTCAATGATCTCAACATCCCAAAAGCTGGATTGAGCACGACACAGGAGACCAACAACTTTCAAGACGAGAGATATCTTTAAAGGTACTGATATAAATCTGTCATATGATTTACTGATCATCTGGATAAAGAAGCCTGCCTTTCTGTGCCCTATATGCAAGCTTTAAAAAAAAAAATCCATCCACAGTGTTTGTGAAAGATATATGGAGATCTGGAGCCACCACAGCAGCAAGGGAGGAAAAGCTGTTGTTTTATCAAACAACATCTGCCAGCGTCATTGATTCCAAGACAAATAACACTCCAACAGCAACACTTCTCCTCAGGTTGGGTTTATGAGGATCTTTTGATATACTGATTAAAAATTCATTGTGTTGAATCTGCCTCGGAGTGGGTTCTATGTTTTCTGCATCTCATTACTGCTCCAGCCTTGTGCCTGGCTTTAGAATAAATAGCTAAATAAATAATAAAAAGATGCATCAGAGGGCATCTCATGGGCAGAAAATTATGTCAAAATAATGTCCCCAGTGTAGGGTTGGCTTGTGGAATTCATCTATTTTATGCCTTTGCTGTGAGAATTTTTTTTTTAACCTTATACCACCAGGATCAACAGCTTTAGTGATGGTGTTAGTGACCGTAAGGCAGGAGAAGTAGAGTGAGTTCAAAGTGTTTCATCAGTGCTTAACTCGGCAAAGTAGGCACTGCTTTGTCTGTTTTGTGGGAGCAGTTAATGCAGCACGCAACAACAAGACATTCTAGTTTTATGTAAATTTTGACATCTGCTGCAGTTTTCCAAAGATAATAATAACTCTGCTCGACATTATAGTATGTGACTGTATCTGACAAAAAGCTCCACCCTTCTCTGCTTCATCACAAGTGAGCTGTCAATCATCCCCTCCTCCCTTCTCTCTCTCAGGGGGCCTGCGTTTCCCAGAGCATGTGACCTCCTCCCAGGCTGTTACTGTACCACTCATCTGACTGAGACCCACATCCAGACATTTCATCAGGCCTCAGAGACTGCCTGGCATGCTGGCCTCAGAACCATACCATCATGGTACTTTTCAGTGGCTCGTGTTCCTGATGGCCTTCCTGCACCATCGCGGTGCTAATCAAAACAACTCAATGCCGCTCTTTCTCTGCATTGGTCATAAATCCTCCCTGCATGTATCTCAAAAATGGTTATTTCCTAAAATCACGTCTGTTGTTTGCAGAGAAAAGAGGCAGAGGGTGAGCCTGCAATATTTTCCTCATGACCTTTACTTTGGAGAAATGATGAAGTGTGTCATGGGAGCTGTAGTACAAAACTGCAAAATTTACTCATGTCAAATGTGAAGAGAGGGAGACAGGACGTGTCAATCGATGCATGTGTGACTGAATTCGCCTACAGTGTAAGTGTGTGTTTTGTGACCATGTGCATATGTGCACACGCATGCATATGCACATGACATAAACAAACCTCCATCTGTGCCTCCAACACAGCTGGACTGTGATGGCATGTCCCGGTACAACCCCCCATCGCCTGCAGAAGTCTCCAACTAACATTCACAAACACAAACAGACACACACTCCCTAAACAAGAAGTCTCTAAAATGTTCTTTAATCAAATTACTTCTCCTCTTGCTTTCTCTTACTGCAGTCTAAGTCTATCCTTCCACCCCCCTCTCCCCCCCGTCTCCCAGCTTCCCCTGCTATGTTTCCCTGGTCACACCTTTCAAGCTGAGTTACAGCCTGCAAGGCACACAAGTGAGGCACTACTACAATCACCTGAGGAGCTTCTCTTGCCCATAGCCTGTCTCTGTCAGGCCACACTGCAAAAAAAAACATGTCTCCCTGTCACTTTGTTTACCATCTTTCCACACAGCACCAGCAACTACTTCCCCAAAAGCTACGTTCAAGAATGTGAGGGGGAGATTTGGTAAGGGTCCTTTGTCACTGCTTCACAGCATATGCCATTTGCCACATGTGCTCAGTCATAGCGAGGGCCGCCGGTCACTGTTGGTGTTTCAGGGCAGCAGAAACAAAGCTAACACTCCCTGGGTGGGCGTAAAGGTCAGTGGAGTAGATGTTCCTAAGGATGTGTGGTGTCTCGATAACAACTAGGCTTGTGTATTAAGCAGTGAATTTTCATGACAGCCTTGTTTTCATAAATTTTTGTTATGCCATTTTGTCTTAAACCACACATCTACTGAAGTTTTTGCCCTAACTGCTAAACAAAACAAGTAGCTGCTCAACACTTTTTAACCTTGAAACATTAGGAACAATAATAGTTCCAAAAAGTTATCACAACTTTTGTCTGCAGACTTTCTGTACCCCTATTCAAAATTTATAAGTAAATAAAAAAATAAATAAAAAATTTGTTTTTTGGCTGAGATTAAGAGGGGAAAAAGTTTAATGTCATTTAAGTAAACAGGTAGCTAACAGCAGGTTAGCTTAGCCTCACACAAAGACTGGAAACAACTAAACCTGGTAAAGTTATAAAGCAGTGGTTTCCAAACTGTTACACTAAGTACCACCTCAGAAAGTACTTGACCCTCCAAGTACCACCACAATGACTGATATTAATCTAGTAGTGCAGTTGGCCTGAGTATTTATTTTAATCTATGCACAATTCAATAATGAGGTGGGGGGTTTATTCTCAATAAGCGTTTTAATTATATCAGACAATAGAAACACAGTTTAAACATTAACACTGTGCTTAAATGTAAGACACTTAAAGAAACTGTACCACAAAAATGACTCAGTACACATCTAGCATGAGCTCGAGCACGCTGATACGATCGCCACGACCGCTCCTCTCAACAGTTATTTTAAACAGTAATGGAGGTGTTAAAGGGCTGTGACAGACCAAAACAACTTAACATGAGCTAATGGGAGCCTGAGTACCACTAGTGATACGCGCACCACACTTTGAGAAAGGCTGTTATAAGGTATTGGCAACATGTAAATGTCTATTATATGAGCAGCATCTCATAAGCTCAAGCTCTTGTTAACCTGTAAAATCCTGTTAAAAAAAAACAACCAAACCAACAAATAATAACTGAGCCTTAGCGGTGCTGCTAAGCATTGTTTGTTAACTTCCTAACAAACAAGTGAGCCTCTTCTCTGTTCAGTCTTTGTGCTAGGCTAGGCTAACAAGACCCAGTTTCCAGTTTCAGATTTATAACAACAGCTGACTCTGTCTCCTCAGTTAGCTACATGCAGATTTTAGTGTCCCTTAAACCTTTATTTCTACCCACATGTAAAAAGACAGTTTTAGCCCACTCTCTGCTTTTCTTTTCTGTTTCTCTATGTTTAGCTACCTAGCAGCCATTCTGCTTTTTCCTTTGTTTTTTTTTTTATTTACTATTTTCTTGTCTTTCTGAATAGAAAAAGACCTCACAGTGGATTGTGTTTCATCCTATTTTCCCCCTGTCCTCTTGGAGCAGAGCTGGTTTGCCTACAGTAGCCAGCGGCAGCATGAGACGGTGGCTGCACAGTGCAGCCAAAGAAACATCCGCTACAGCCAGGTTTTAAAGACCTGGAGAATTCAATAAAAGAGGGGCAGGCACATGTAAAAGGCTGGCAGAGGGGACACAGACCATTAGCTTAATGACAGAATGAGGGATGAGGAATAGGGAGATGAGATTCAAAAGCCAAGCATTGCAAGATTTGCCTTTAACAGGAATCAAGGCGAGTAATCTAATAAATAGCGTGGCAAGGAGAGGCAGAGGGGGCCCTGATGTTTTTTCCCCTCAGGTAAAGGCAGGAGAAGAAGAAGGGTAAACAGCAGAGGGAAAGGATAGCAGTGTCATTAAGCTGGCTAGCCGTGACCATCAGGAACATTAATGCTGTCTGCATTGCTTTCTTCAAACTGGTACCCTCTTTCTTTGAACTGCTCCGGTCTTCTCGGTGAGCATACCTGACTCACAGCTCCCAAAGCCATTATGGACCCTGCACCGGTAATTACACGTTTCACAATTTCTGATGTCACTTCAAAGCAACAACAGTCTTTTGCCACCAAAGGACTCACCATGCCTCGGCAGCACAAAGCCCAGCCTTGAGGATTACTGAAGACACACATTGTTTTGCTGCCGGTCACTAATTCAATTAATGGCATAAGGATTTAAAGTGACTTAAAAGAAACGGTTTTAACATAAGACAGAACCTTCATCTACCCCAAAGGAGCTCAGAATTTGCTCTGTGAGGGAAAACAAATTCAAGCAACTTTATATGAATTACTGTACGCTGTTTTTGTTGCTCTTTTGTTTCTATAGTATTACATTTAAAGGATGTACAGCAAACAAGAGCCAAAGTCAGGGAGCGCTACATTATGTGTCAAACAAAGGAAATAATGGTAACGAAAGCCCCCAAAAAATAAAAATACGAATTGAGGAGTTCAGAAAAAAACAAAAAAAAAAGTGCTATCACTTCAAAAAAATCTGCCAGATCACAGCAGCCACAACCCATCTTCATCAAAGCAACGAAACCTGACTGAGAATAGATTCACTCCCCAAACCCACATAAATGCCACTTTCATAAAGTCTCAGTTCACATTGCAGCATCATAAAACGCCATGTTATTGCTGACAAAGACGAGAGTCGTCCACATGGGGCTATTGATGACAAAGTAAATTTGAATGTCCACTAAATAATTGTTACAGCTTGCAGAACAAACAACAACGCTGACAAATACAAAAGTCCGCACACAGGAGGTCTTCACTCACCAGAGGCAAAGCCTCGGCGGCCTGGATGTCAGCAGATAAGTGATATTTAATAACCGTCATCTCCGTTTTGTTGGCTACATTGGGAGAGACAATCTGAGGTGCTTGTGGACCGTTGTGAACTCAGCATGAGCTGTTTGCCGTTTGTGAGCTCAGCTTGACGAGAGTCTCAGGGCACTACCTTGAGTAAAAAAAGGCTCAGATCGTAAGCTGTACAAATCAGGTAGGAAAGGAAACTGCAGCTCGAGCCCTTTTAAAAGCTGCTTTTTGCTCAAAGCGTGGTGATTTTTTAACAATTAAGAGCGGGATGTTTAGTGTTTAAAAAGTAAAACTTCTGCAAGAAGAAAAGCAGTCCTGGCAGATCAGATGAACACACACATCAAAGCAAGAGAGCTGCCTGGACCAAAGATATTAACAGCACTTCACTATCACTCGCTTGTCTGCATTTTTAGCAGTACAGGTTCTTGTATATGGAGTTCAAGTCAGTCCAGCGACAGAGCTTATGATGGAGATGCTGAGACATGGCAGCAAGAAAGAAGAAACGGGGCCACAGCTCCCACAGGATCCTCTTCCTCTCACTAAAGCTCTGTCTGCCCCTGAATTTAATTAGATTCTGATATCAAGCCTCTCCTTTCTATGCTTCCCTTCCTCTTCAACATGCGTGAAATTGCACGGCACTATCTATTATTTATTCACTCTCATTTGCTTATTGTTTCTTGTGGATGCCTCCTTCGTTAGGGCGCTTGCTGCTCTGCTGCCTGTGATATGACGCTCCTCTTCATCTCCCTCACTGCTCAGACCCACCTCCTCTGCAGGTCTGAGCCCGGCTCATTTGCAGAGGTTGGTTGGTTGGGGAGCTATGGATTTTTTCCCCCCCTTCCCCTTTCACCCAATGACGGCACGGTGAGGTGCTATGAGGGCTGGGTGCTAATGAGCTGACTCTGCAATGCTGGGGGAGACGCTATGTAACACAGGGGGGGGGGGGGGGGGGGGTGCATGCAGAGATGCTTCGGCTGAGGGAGAGTCAGAGGGGCCATTATGAGCGTGCCACACTGAGGTTAGTGGGACTTGAACGCACTGGACAGACAGAGCCGTGGGTCTGCAAAGTTAGGCGCTCAGCTGAACTGGACTCATCATTTAAAGTGACATTGTGAAATGGCATTCTGCACTCTATTTCCTCCACTTGTGTCCACTCTGTCTCCACTGATTTCAAGAAACTGCAGCCGTGGGGGGCACAGAATCAGGGGGGATCAGCAGCTGCACTGTTTGCAACTGTGAACACCCAATAAGACCCATAATGCAAAGCGAGAAATTCAAGTGTTGTCTGTTGTGGAAAATATATTAATTTATATATATTCTTACTCAACACTGAATCTTTTATGTGGTGGAAATAATAAACAAAATGCACCTGACCTGCACACAGTGTGTTTAACTGGCAGTATTTCCTCATCCAGGCCAGCATGTAGTGTGCTAAGTAGAGACCTCGTGGCTTTTAAATTTTAGCAATGTATGACAGCTGTCAGATTTAGACAGGTTGAATGCAGAAAAGCACTGTACTCTACAGCTGTGGTTTGTGTCTGCAATGTGTTCCTATATGTGAAAATGCCTCACAGAAAAAAAAAGTGTTTGTGTATTCTGGAGTGAAAACTTGAGAAAATCTTTTGGTTTGAATTAAAGAACACTGTTACATTGATTTTATTCATGTTTCTGTAATCCCCATTGAAACTTGGTGAAGCAGAGTGCAGCAGGATGAACTTGACTGCCTCCCTGGATTGAGATGTAGCCCCCCATAAGCTCCACATACCAGATGAGCTGGACATAAATAATTCTGCTCATTCTGCGTGGACAGCAGTGCTGGAAATGTGGACATGACCGAAATAGAAGCACACTTACACGCATGGGTGACCGAAAAGCTGTTGGACGACTCGAGGTTGTCGACGTTGTAGTTGAGGTGGAAAGGCTTCTCAGTGGTGTTTTGGTTGGTGTTGTAGAGTTGGACAGCGAACCTGAACGCGCTGTGCTCCTGCACCGTGGAACGCATGAACAGTCCCCCTGGAAGAGATGATGAACAAACACGATCAGACAGAGATTTTACCGGCATTTCCGGTCATTTTAAGCCCATGTCAACTCTTAACCTAATTTTATTCAGAGAGTAGCAACTCTTATATGTCCCACTGTAATACAAAGGAGGCTGGCTGTCATTTGAAAGAACTGTCATGAATTTCCTACCGTGCGCCGGTCTCTAACTCTCCACATCGAACAGGGGAAGAGCCTCTTTTCTCACTTAATTTAAACATGTTTACAGCAAACATAACAATGCATCTAAGACTGCATGTGGCTTTGATCTACATGGTTTGCCATAATCAGTGGCTTTGGGCTTGCAGCAAACGGGAAATCAAGTTGGTCTCTTAATTGCGCAGAGCTCGCGCTCCGTCCGGTTATCTTCGGTATAAAACTGATATCTTGCATTTGTTCTGACCACACAAACCAAACCAGTCTGCATCATTTGGACGAAATTAATCACTTACCGATATTAATCTGATTGGGAAATCCTGCGGAGGATCTGTCAAAAAGCCACAGTAGGAACAAAACCACGCGTTGTGCCATTTTTCTCCGACCTATCTGTTCAACTCCTCAAAAGGGTCTGTCTGGGCAGATTCATATGTTCTGGATGGAAGCCGGGCGCGATGGAAATCCAGTGGATAGATGATGGTCGCTCACAGTGCACCAATTAGGTTCATTGAGGTGCAGCCCAGCTGCAGAGCTACTAAGAGAGAGAGAGAAAGGGGGAAGAGAGAGCGAGCGAGGGAGAGTGAGGAGAGGAAGAGGAGGGGTGGGCCGGTGGTGGAGCGGGAGACGGAGCAGATCTGAACTCCGATTGGACCCTGTCGCCGCGTGCCAATGTTGGTCAAACTTGATGTGACGTTAAATTAAAAAAGCCCCAGCACGCTGGATCATACGGCGGCTCGGGATACATGCTGCACTTGTCAATATTAGCCTTCTGTTGGCCGAATCAATAGAAACACTGCAATCTCAGGTGGTCAGTGACTCTGAATGAATGACGAGGCCACCTCCAGCTGCCGCGGCATCTCCAGGATCCGGCGAAGAGGTTGTGTGCGTGCGCCGTGTGATGAACACAGGAAGAGCTGCCGGGATTTTTAACAGAGGGGTCATGTCTGAAAAGTTTATGTATGCCAGGATCCATGTGCGTTTTATACTTAATACTGAATCTCCAGAGTGGCAGAGGAAACTGAGATAATCAATGTTTGATTAAAAGTAACAAACACGTAATACCTGGAGACTTCCGCGCGCGTGTTAATGAGGGAGGAGGGAAATAAGGCCACAGAGCTGTCTATGGTCCTGAAAGTGCCTGTGTCAACATAGTGTGCTTGTAATTCTTTTCATCACTTCAGAAATTCTAACATAGATACATCTACATACCTTTCTCTGGAGGTTTCACCGTTAGAAACACCTCATCCCATTTTTATTTACTTGAAGTTTGCCTCTGTCTCTAATGAAACATCTATCATTCCTGTGATTGTGCCTAACAGAGGACAATTAAGGGATTACTGGCCCATTTATCACCCTCGGCAAAGCGCTTTGAAAATTGAGTTTTTAATTGCATTGCAAACAGCTAAGGCTTCCGCTATTGATACTGCAGTGCACTGGGGTCTTTCAAACAGATGAGGACTGTGTGTCCATGCTGGAAACTTTAAGTCTCAGTAATATAAAATAGCACTGTAGGGACTTCAGTACTTCAGCTGCTGAATAAGGCAAAATAATAATTTGCTCACATTTATTTTTTTTCTCACCTGAGTTAGGCTACTGAAGTGGGATCATGTGCCTGAAGCTGTGCTGTTAATCATTCACGTCAATCAAGTCCTGCTGTGGTCTGACCCACACATCAGAGAAGAAGATTTCCTTTCCAAACGGGGTCAAAGTTGATCTCAATTCCCACACCTAAGCAGCTCTCCGGGGATGAATCTGGGATGATTCTTATTGATTCGATACTCTCTTGCTCAGCCTTCATGTCAGGGTCCTCATATGTTTGTGTGCATGACCTCAACAGCTGATGTCATAATGAGCAGTGTCAAACTGTGACCCGCTGACTCCTCTGCTCTGTTATTTTCATGATGTCACATCATCACACCTGAATATGCGACACTGATAGTCATTTGAATGGAAATAAGAGGCCACCTGTGATGTTAAATTTGTGAAAATGTTGCATAACGCAATTAACTGAAAGCCTACTGAAGGAGTGATTTGCTTTGTCGTTTACAGGACATGCTGCTTCTCAATGTGAACTCAGCTAATCGTGAATCATTTCAAACCAAATCCATAAAGAAAAATAATTTTAGGCAACAAGGGGAGCTGTAGCGTTTGAAATAAGGCCTTGATAATACTGATATGAAATGGTGACGCTTTTGATGCATTATTTCCAATTAGGACAATTCGGCCATGCTGCATTACCCTTCAGGCACAAACCTCTGCAGGAATTCAATTTATTCCCAAGTAAGAAAAAAAGCTCAGATATGATCTATAAGAAAACAAATAATTATATGATATGCCTTTTTGGATTTGAAAACTGCTCACAGGAGTGTTAGCGGAGCAGACGAAATGAAAAGAGTGAAAAATAGATGAAAAGATGTTGCCTTTTATCTCATGATGATGATGATTCACAGCCTATAGCTCAGAGCAGTGCGGGCCTCACCAGCAAGAATTATTCATTTGCTCCCTGCCTTCACTTCCTAACACAACAGGATGAAATCTTCATCTCTGCCTCTTTGAGGAGATGAGAGCAAATAAGTTAGAAACTATAACATTTATTGAAAAGTCTGTCTCTGTGGGAGTTGAGCAGCCATGGGTATAATTATTTCTTAGTTTGATTTGTCATGCTCACTGGATAATTATTCTGTGATCTTGCTCTAACAAGCTTATTTTTTTTTATGTAAAAATGTGTCTAATAAAAACTTTCTCTTTGTGATGTTAAAGTTTTTAGAATGTATTCAGCGTCATGTTTATCAGCTCCAGTGAGCAGTTAGAGGAAAACAATAATATCCACAGATCATATGATAACATACATTGTATTAGACTGTAGTTTATCAAATTACATGTAGTAAAGTATAAATATCTCTTTGTCATGTGGATAATAAAAAAGAATTTTGAAAAGAGATGAAAATGACAAAAGTTTACAGAAATTGCTCATAACATGAATTCTGGAATTTAACCAAACATTATGTGGCCTTTAAAAAAGAAACATCAGGAACGACTGGAGACACATTTAAAAAAATTTGGCTAGATATAAGACTCACTTTGCTACCTTTACTGATAAAGGGCCTGACCTGATTCAAAGGTCATAACTGATTATTGGTTAAATAATAACAAGTTACTGCTTCTAACCATGTCAAATCCTAATGTTTGAACTTTAAAATTCCAGGTCAGACTGCCTCTGGTGGAATACAACCAATTAAAGGAGCAACCTCGGAGGTGTCACCAACTGGATGTTGTGGACTTGTACAACTTACGAACATGGCATCAAATGTAAACTCTAATGTTCCCTGAGTCAAGTGGGAAAAGAAGAGTACCTCGTGGAATTATTCACCCATGTTTATGCTGCAAAAACAAACACACGCTAGGACAGCCAACTGACAGCGTCGACCACCCTCCATGTTTGTTTATCTTCTGATCTCACATTTGATCACGCAGGTTTCTATGAGATCTTGTGTCTGTGGGCTTGTTGACTCAAAAATGAAGTGTGTGATGTAGCAATCTAATGGAATCATCTAGTGTGTTTAGAGGATTGTGATGTTAAACATCGTTTGTAGCTGTGTTTGTGTTGTTATCTAAAAGTTGTCCCGCTGAAATGAATAAAAACTGAAAGTTCCGCACAGCTTTAAAGAAACACTGAGTGAAATATGATCTCTGATCTGCATTAATGGCAGCAGATAACAGAAAGAACAACAAATAGCATTTCATATCTACAGTCTACACAACCATTACAGCCATGTAGCTCAGATTATGGATACAGGCCAATCCTGCTGTGTCAGTCTAGCTGCCTACATCATTCCCTCCATTGTGCCTGAATGAGCCTGACTGCTTGACCTTGTTTGGTCTTAAAGTAATGAATGGACATTTTTATGCATAACTGAGCTCATCTGTGGTCTATAAAGCAGTTACAAGCTATACTAGAACAGAATGTTGTGAACAATACCCGTAGACTATAATAAATTACATTTGCAGCAATTTCAATCATAAATTGGTTTGTCATCAGATATGTCATGAAACCATCCTGTGTTGTGAGTCCAGGGGATGCAAAAAGCATTGGCTATTCAACATTTGTGGGTATGCAGAGGGATAATACACCCCACCACAGCAGCTTTTAGCTTTAATCCTGGGCTCTATTGTTTCAAGCCCCATAAAACCCAATTGGCAGTGTTCCTTGTTGCTGCACTGGTGACTCCTACTGGTTGGTCAGGACGTCTATGTGGAGATTCTTTGTACCTCTGATTGTGTAGCACCCTCCTGGGGAAGCTCCTTGCTGTCAGTTTAAAAAAAAAAAAAAAAAAAAAAAACAGCTGGTGACTTGCGAGCTGCTCGTGGCAGTTCAATCCCTCCCTATGAGAGCAGTGGGTGTCACCACAGCAGGATAGAGATTTGGCCTTTGCAAATGAGGAAATGTGCCAGCCGAAAAACCAATAAATAAAAGACACACAGCAGAACAGACCATTAGAGGTGACCTTAGCTGCTGCTCAGAATAAAGTTTCTGAACCATCTTTAACTAAACCATTTCAGAAGTTTTTTTTTGTGGGGGAAGGGGGCTTTTTGGGACAGTGGACAGAGGAAGAAACAGGGTGAGAGTTGGGAGTGACATGCAGGAAAGTCGCCACAGGTTGGACTTGAACCCGGGCTGCCAGCTCAAGACTTTTTGTCCATATGCAGCACAACCTTGACCACTAGGCCATCTGCACTCCTGGTAGGAAATTTTATGAAACTGATGCATAATGACTGTGAACTGAATCCAAAAAAAGGAAAGTGACAAACTCAGGATCACAAATACCCTTTCCTCAATCATATACACAACACATGTAATTTCAAACATACTTAATATTTCTGTGATCAAAATTGAAGCCAAAATGGCTTTAATTAATTGCTCCATCTTGCTCCTGTCATAATGTTATGAGACAAGAACTGGCTTGATATGACACATCTGCTCAGACTCCCCTCTTTAGAGGCTTGGCACCCACTGACTAGCAGATACATAACCAGGTGGCTGGATAAATTCTTAAATCTGTGCAAATTACCTTGGAGCTTTAATCTAATGGGTTGCAACGCGTTAAAGCCATACGTTTTAAATCCACAATAATGGCTTCAATTTAGCGAGACTCATTTTCCAGCAAATATTGTCTGCATATCTGAGCAAATTGCTTTTCATGTCTCAGATTTAAGCACTAAGCAGCTTGAGAAATTCAATCTTTTTCCTGACTTGTGCAGGATGGTCAGGACTGGTCACATCATATTTCCTTGGCTTACACGTGACTTGGCTCACCTTTCAATCTCTCCTTTTCGTGCCATTTAGTTCTCCTCTTCATATCAATCCCACCCTGCTGAGAAACTAAATTCAGTCATCTTAGAAATGAGTTCCTGTGATGAAAGACACATAATGAGAAGGGGCAAATTAGTATTGTAGCAGAGATGCAGTTAAACAAGCATTATGCAGCTCAAACTCAATGACTTGGAGAGCTTTTCCAAGAGCCCATCAGTCTTGGCCAGATGTTGGAGGCTGATAAGAGACTCTGCTCTCAAGGAGCTCATCTTTATTCTTGTCAGTGCCTTTTCCCATGAAAGAGACTCGTGGAAGGCAATGGCCTTAGGAGATAGAGAAGCACTTGCTATTGTGGTAGAGTGTCACGCAGATGTAAAGAAACTACAAATCTAGTCGAATAAAACATTCTGTGAAAACACTGTGCAACGTGGAAATCAAATATGTTTAACAGAGTGTAAAAAAGACTCTCCAGTGGGATAGAAACTCTATTTGGCATAAGTAAGATCCCAGAACATCCTGATGGAAAAGACGTTTGGCTGAGAACTCCCCACAAAGAAAATAAAAACGCATCATGTGGCACAAGATAAATGACGTGACACAGTTCATGGGATGAGGAAAGAGGCGCCTACCCCAATTCCAGTGTTTGAATGCCACTGTGTGCCACGTCACAAACCCATCATGCGCTTTGGCTCCCCAGCAAACACTCTTTGGCCTAAGTGTGACTGAGGCGGTGTTATCAGCTGCACAGGCTGACACACTTCACTCTCTTGCCTCGGGCTTTGCAGAGTTTGAACCATGCGATCGCAGCAGTCAGCGCAGCGTGGCAGGAAGACATCTTCACCACATGAGGTTCGCACTACATGCAATAGGCCGTCTGCATGCAGAGGGGTAACCCGAGATAAGCACTTAAGTATAAACAAGACAAATATGTACATGCACAAGTTAATTCACAAAGCATTTGTTGTTTATCCTTCTAACAGTGTATACACTCAGGTGGTCAAAAGGATGTGGACTGGTGCACCACAGTAAGTGGGTCAACATATGGAACACTGTCATACTTGATTAAAAAGCTGAGTCATGTAAGAATGCTGGTATTATTTCTCCATGGTGAAACTAAAGTTTCTTTCTCTGCCTAAGCTAATAATAATGCTAAACAGTGCTAGTTTACTCATAACAGAGCAAAATGAAAAGGTGAGTTTTACTGGCTACCCATCTTTGTCCTAGCTTTTAAAAGTTAGCTTTTAAAAATATTATTTATTCAACAGCAGCAAAATCCTAGTTTTCAACTTCTGGATATGACAGCTTCAGTTTCTTGATATTCCTTTAACAAGACAATATTAGCTCTTAAGCGTTAGCTATGGAGTATAATTTGAGTCTCCCATCACTAGTGTTAGCTTTCATTATTGCTGATATTTGGTTCAGAAAAGTTCAGGAACATGCTAAAACTAGCAGTAAGCTTTTATAAATACCAGCTAAAGCTTACAGAAATTGGAATTTTAGTGGTCTAAATGCTAGCATTAGCTAACATTTGATGATCTTATGGGTTTAAGTACATGCAAAAGCATACCTAACAACAAAGCCCTTGTTTCAGGTTCTACAAATCAAAGTCTCAGCTTTCAAGCATGCTAGTTTAGCATTTTAATAACATGAGTCGGCTCAAAAAATGTAATTTTGAGTCATTTATTAACTCTTTTTTGAAGGATTTGCTGCCTTCCATTTTGTAATTAGTAAAAATCATTATATTATTATATACATATTATTTTATATAATTATATATATCTATATTATTATAGAATTTAAGCAACTTTTTGTGGAAAACCACTTTGACATATGACATCTAAAAAAGTGGTAAATATCTTTTCTGATTGTTCATTCATAAAATTCTCTTCGATGAAGGCTTGATGACAAAACTTTTAATTATTTTACTATGTAGTCCTCATTCAGTCAATGTAGTGTGCCCTGCAATGCTTGTGTTGCTAAGTGGTGACCAGAAACCCACAGAATGAAAGCTGATTCAAAAATTCCTTGTGTGGTTATTATGATAATGTCTGACCATTTTCTCTGTTGGAAAACAGTGCTACCTATAATAGCTATGGCAAAAGGAATATGTCAAATCCCATTTGTCTCCAACTGGCTGAATTTCAGATAGCTTCATTATACCGCTGGCTGGCTTGATGTATTCCACACAGCTAAATCAAAACGTGCAAAAAAAGAAAAAAAACCCCACCAACCACAGCTTTAGCACAGGTTAGGTTTCATTGACCCAGCCATTCTCCCTTCAAAAAGGTGTGGCAGAAGTTTAATAGCAGAGGCAAGTTATGATGCAAAGAAAAAAAAATGAAATGCAGCCAAGAAAATACCAAAACAATCCCCCAGCAGCGGCAGAGGCAGCAGCAGCAGAGGTAACAACAACAGCAGCCTGTTATTTTCCCTTCCCCCATGGCCTCTGTTGCCATATCACAGTAATAGGAGATGGGTGTTGCTCACCGCCTGCGTGCCTAATTGAGAGGAAAACAAACTGGTTTCAATGGTTAATGGGAAGGTGAGGCAAAATGCCATTAATAGTCAGTGATCTTTTTGAATAATTACCGATGTCCACTGTGTCACGTTACCAGCTCTGTTCAAGTGATTGATGTCCCTGCTATTATGGCTTTTAAAGATGAACCATTAAGCGTAAAGAAAAATTGATCTTACATGTAATACCGTATGATGTATATCCTCTATGAGAAAATACTACAGCTTAAGGTAATTTAATTTAACAATTCTGTTACATAAAGTTTGGAGCAGACTAAACAGCAAACATGATGAGCTGCACTAAGTGCACATGTTCATACAAATAATAACAACCACAGGCAAATTAGAAAAGCAAGGACAATATTTATCTTTATACAACAGACACAGATTTTCAGGGACGTTTAGCACACGTTATTACGCTAATGGTGGTCCCATGTGCTTTGATTTCCAACAAACAGGGACGCATGAAAGCAGCATTCAAGGTCAGGCATTTCATAAAAACTGCACACCAAGCCAACATCACATGATAAATGATAAACACTGAGCAGATAGTCTTTACCATACTTCTTAATAATGCACTCCACATCACTGCAGTTATAATGAAACATTCAGTAGCTGCAAGTATGAATATTGCATTTCATTAATGGATCAAGAGGTCAGAAGTATGTTTGTGTATGTCCGTACCAGTATGTGTGCCTGTCTTTCTGTCTGTGTGCATTCCAGTTTTGTTTGTCCGGAGAGTCTCTACCAGAATGTAATGCTTCATTTATTCCATTGTTAGCTGGTTCTGTTGTACCTGCAATTAGATTTTCCAAAGTCAGAGAAGCTTAACTAATTACTCTCAACAAATGCTCCATCTCGCCAATGCAAATAACACCACACTGTGCTCTAATAATGCAGGAAAGCCACAACACAGGCCTGACGGATCTCACACTGTCAATCAATATAAAATTGGATTTGCAACATAACGTTATGTCAGCTATTTCTGTGCATTCATTTGACAGATAAAACTGTAATCAAGCTAATGCAATGCTCTCAAAAGAACGGTTTAACAGTGTGGGTTGAAATGAAGCCACTTTTTCTTTTCTTGCCCGACTGAACAGAACCAAACAAGACTCGACTGCAGCGTTTCTCATGCATCATACTGACAAGTGCTTGACAAGGCCAAGACCAGGCTGCTTGTCTGCACGTGAATGAGAATGAAGTAAAATACAAATCACTCTGGAGACATCGCCTCGGAGTATGACGTGTAATGGAAATATTCTCAGGTTTGATGCATATTTGCATATTCTCATGTAGGGTGTTGTCAGTGGCAGCAGTGGGTGTCAGTGGGGCTTGAAGGGGTCTCCAGAGTTTGTTCACTTCAGCAGACAACTATTGCTTGAATTACATTGGGACTTTTGCAAGGCCAGTGTCCATAAACCATCTTTGCATGCTTATGTGACTCTGAGAAGTGGAATGTAACGGAGCTGGAGCCATCTCAGCAAGGTTTCCAACTGTGGTGACACCAAATAGAAACAAAAAACAACCCAACATCGCTCTTATACAGTCAAAACTGCAAAATTCTATTCTCTTGTCATCCCTTTCTCTTACGTTCTTCATATCAAGACTTTAATTAAAAATTGATCAATGAAGCTAAAATGACTGATTTTTCCAGCTAAAGGCAATTTTTGTCAGGTGAAAATTCTCAAAACAAACTTGCCTTGAAGCATTTAAAGATGCTTATAAAAATTCAGCAGCAGCGTACGGTGGTTGTACAAGTGGTGTAAGGGTTGCCTCACTGCATTCGTTGTGTGAATTATATATTAAGTTGAGCTGCAGATGCATAGGGGTGCATTATTTACTGATGACAGCAGAGGAAACGCAGATGCTCTGCTGTATGTCTAAAGCATGCCGTGCACCTGACAGCTGGAGGGGATATACCTTAAGCGCTGCAGTCACCCTAACTATTCACAGAGATTAAGAATACTGTATGCCGTTTAACTAATTGAGCTGTCATAGTGTGTATGACACACTTGAAATACTGAGCCCTTAATTCAAATAGCAAAATTAAAGTGAAACGTAACCTCACTGATGATTTAAAACACAATATTTGCCACCATTCCTGTTCTATTTTCAACACGCTTGTGCTTGCGATAGTTTTGTGACAAGCTACAGTTTATCACATTCCTCATGTCACTCTTCCTGAACACAATATTCCTCTTAGAGTCATTAAATTTTCACATTTTTTCCCCTTTTTCTTTAAGAGGTAAAGTGCACTCGATGTGTCATCCATGTGATCCAATTCAATCTGGCAGAAGCCTTTATTGCTCGTCCACCTTTTCTCCACATGTATGGTATGTCCTTGCCAAATAACCCTTATTCATTTCCATTTATTTTGACCAGTAGTGGAGCTGCAGCGACAATGGCAATAAAACAGCTCATTTATTTGACATGAAAGCTGATGATTACTAACGACAGCTCGAGTGGTGACAACAAAGGCAGAGGAAATCCAGAGAAGATAGAGTTGGATTGATCTTCCTCAGAGTGAACAAATGGCCTTGTCACTGAGGGGAATAGTTATACTTCATCCTCTATTGCCCCTCTAGTAAACCCAGAGTTTTGTTTAATGTAACTTAGAAATAAAGCTCAAGCCTTACAAGACAAATTTCTCATATTCTCATAAAGGCTCAGCAGGTGGTTGTAATTCAGGCCCACAGACAGGTCAGTTAATCTCAGTGGGAGTTCTGCTTAAAAAAAGGGGGGTTTCTAAGAACATATCTGAGCTCAGACAAATTGCTCTGAGCTGCAAGATTCATCACTGTCAGACCCTCCTTTCTGCTTCTTTTCTATAGGTCATCATGCACCTCTCTAAAACAGGACTTTTCCGAGAATATGGCACACTTATTTCAGAACCTCTTCACCTGACATTTTAAAAGGTTAAGCTTTCTTGAAAGGGCAAGCTTATTAAATAGTTTCATCTCAGGGAGAAAAATTATCATCTAATCACTGTAGAGATGTATATCACAAATATTTGGCCATCATATAAGAGAAAATTAGAGGAAGCAGTGTCAGCATGTTGGATTGAAGATAAATTAGAAAACTAGTACAGTGTGTTGTGTAAAACAAATAAAATCAGAATACAATGATTTGCAAATCTTGTTTAACCTGTGTTTGATTGAATACTCAAAGACAAGGTATTTATTGTTCAAACTGATGAACTTTATTGTTTTTGTTTTTTTGTTGATTGTTTTTTTTTCTTGCAAAGATTCACTCATTTTGAATTGCTGCCTGCAACACATTCCAAAAAGCTGAGACATGGCAACAAAAACTGAAACTGGAGGAATGCTCAAAAACACCTGTTTGGAACATTCCACAGGTAAACAGGTTATGTGGAAATAGGTGAGTGTCATGATTAGGTATAGAAAGAGTATCCCCGAATGGCTCAACTGTTTACAATCACGGATGGTGCGAGGTTCACCACTTTGTGAACAACTGCGTGAGCAAATTGTCCAACAGTTTAAGAACAATGTCTCTCAGTGTAAAGTTGCAAAGAATTTATGGATTCCATCATCTACAGTCCATAATATCATCAAAAGATTCAGAGAATCTGGAGAAATCTCTCCACGTAAGTGGCAAGGCTGAAAACCAACATTGAACACCAGTGACCTTCGAACCCTCAGGCCACACTGCAAAAAAACCCCAACATCATTGTGTAAAAGATACCATGTGAGCTAAGGAACACTTAAAAAAAACATTGTCAGTTAACACAGTTCATCACTACATCTACAGGTGCAAACTAAAACTCTACCTATTACATACAGGTTCATATGCCGCAATCAAAAAGATGACTTTTTCAGGGACGTCTCTGTGTGTTTCAGCAGGAAAATGCTAAGATACATTCTGCGTGTGTTACAACGGCGTGGCTTCATAGTAAAAGAGTGCGAGTACTAGACTGGCCTGCCTGAAGTCCAAACCAGGCTCCTATTGAAAATGTGTGGCACACTATGAAGTGCAAAACACGACAATGGAAACCCCAGACTGCTGAGCAGCTGAAGTTGTACATCAAGCAAGAATGGTAAAGAATTCCACCAACAAAGCTTCAACAATTGGTGTCCTCAGTTCACAAACACTTATGTTGTTAAAAGGAAAGGTGATGTAACAGTGGTAAATATGACCTTGTCCCAGCTTTTTTGGAACGTGTTTGCGTGAAATTCAAAATGACTAAATATTTGTTTGAGTTAGTTATCTTTGGATTTTTTGCACACAATAAGCTATTGGCATGAAGCAAAAAATTATACATGATACTTTAAAATGTTGTAGGGTTTTGTTCTTTTCACACCCCTAAAAGGAAACTTCCTCTCAGAATATAAAGTTAGTTTTCTGCCCTTTCACCCTGCATGCTTGCATGATGAGCTATAGCTTAATCACTAAAATAACAATGCATGCTAACTTTCATGTGTCAGTGTTTTGTATTTTTTTCCAATACTATAGTTTTGGGGTCATAAAGATTTTCCAAAATATATTAATCATATCAGCCTAAATTCAGGGGTTGCCAAGTCCTGATGATAAGATACCCCCCCCCCCCCACCACCACCACCACCACCTTTCAAAACCAGTGCTCAGAAGCATACTTTTTGAAAATCTGTCTTCTTTATGTAATAAAGAAAGCAGTGTTCATGGCAGCAAGGAGGAAATAAATCCATTTAATATCTTTAAAAACTAAAAAGTCAGATTTTACTGATACATAATCTGGTTATGATTAAGTGAAGCATTACGGTGATTTAAAATGAGATTATCAGTACCAAAATAGGATATTTCTGAACGCTATATCTCAGTTTCCCCATCTGGGTTGTCGGCACTGGACTGAAAAGTTGAAATCCCCATGACAACACCATGCCGGCCGACAAAGTTTAGCAGTGAGGAGCAAGATATGTGTTTTTCTCTGTCTAAAAATATTTCTTTGATATATTTTGTAGTAATGGCGGACACTGGAGCTGAACTGTTAAAATGAAAAAGGACAGAAGAGCAAAAGAAAGCTATATTGGAAAGTGATAGAGCATGAGCTAAAAAATGGCTTAAAGAAAGAAAAGTCGTGTTAAAAGGAAGATCTGCTCTCCATTCATTTGCTTTAAAACAAATAGCCTTTTTAAAAGTCATGTCCTTGGGACCGTGGGTGCTAGTCCTCATGGGAAACAGAGTCTTTATCCTGGAAAGCCACTAGCTTTTCTGTACAGTCATTTCAGCCCCTTTGATACTGTAATAATTTAAAATAACCAGCAGCCCACTGAATGGATAACGAGTCTGCTAACGGGCACATCTCACATCCAGTTTTCAGTAAAATTTTAAGAGGTATTTTTGGGCTTGCTGCCTTCAAAAAGAACACTCATCGACACCGTATTACTTTGATAGTTTAATCTTTTTATTGCACTTATAACCGCTGTCTCAAGACAGGCATCATAACTCTGCTTCAACTGGTTAACTTGTCTTACTTTGGTGCAATACGGTTCATTTGGTCTCTTGCGACACTTTCCTGCTGTCACAGCTGGTTTCAGGCAAGAAGAGTGCTTTAAAGTGGCACCCTCTGTTGTAACAAATATTAATGAAAAATATTATTATTATAATCATTATTATTACTACTAGTTATTACTACTAGTAGTAGTAGTAATAATAATAATAATAATAATAATAATAATAATAATAATAATAATAATAATAATGATAACACACATCTATGGCAATCCCACTTTTTTCAGATATATTTAAAGACAAATAACCTTGTCTTATATTTGTCACAATATGGTGAGCTATAATCAAAACTATTCTTTTAAACCAACTAAAACAATACTAGTATAGTTAGCTTGATAAGCTAGCTAGCTCCATTCACATACACTTCATCTAGCAGCAGCTTTATAACTGATGAATTAAAACGTTATCTTTCTTCCCATCTGTCTAAAATGACAAACCCTATTTTTTTAAGAATAATTAAGAGTTAAGGTTCTCCTTTCTTCTTCACTTGAAACTGAAAGTATGTACAGTGTGAGTGTCTCACAGCATGCAACAAAAATATGACCTAGATGTAACCCAGAATTATCTCTTCTAATATCAACCCTGAGCTCCTGGCTTTAAGACACTTCATATCACTTTATATTTCTACTGCTCAAAGGGATCTAATTGGAGTGGTAAGACCTTACACAATAATCACACAGCTGATTAAGTGCCCCCACAATGCTGTGAAGAGACAGGTTCAAGAGGTGTGTTCAGCCGGTGTCGCAGATATTAGACATTATATCCTGACAGAATGAGAAACTGGAAAAATCTCATCATTCCATCAAAGTGACCTGCACACAGACATCAACACACAAATAACAACAAAAGACATGCTGGACATTCTGAACTGTTCACTCAACCTGCCGTCCATGCATGGTTATTACAGTAAAATGATGTAACTTCCAGAGCTTAAGCTCATGTGACTGTCCTGACATAAGCAGAACAGACCAGCTGCAGATTCAGCATTCAAACAGAATCCTCATGTAAGGACATAGATTTTACATTTCACTGACATAGTCCTGCCTTTACATAGAAGAATACATTAGCGTGATTAGGATCAGTGCATGTGTGATAACACTTTGTGCAGGCTCTGCGATTTCAGATTTGACACTGTGGGTTATGATATTAGACTGTATCCTATCAGACAAGATGCAGTGGACAGACGAGGACGGTTGACTAATGCAGAGTGACATTCGCTCTCCCAGCAACTTCACTAATGGCCCTCATATAGACTGGTAGACCAAGAGGCGTGAAGGGCAGAGGGTTACAGGTTTATTCAACCACTGCTCTATCTATCTAGTCAAACATGTTCTCATACTGTACAGTTCACATTTAGATACAAGATCCTCCCCTTCCTTAAAATAAACCCATTCCTCATGTAGCTGAGGGCAACATTTGTATTTTTATCTTTCTTGTTTGGTGTGTGTGTGAGAGAGGATTCAGGAGACAGTTAAGAAGTTGTATGAGAAAGAAAAGTGTCAGTGTGTTATTTCTAAGCATTTCACACACAAAAAAAATCCATAACAAAACAACACAGTGAACTGTAGTACATAAGTGTAATAAAAAAAGCAAGTCAGCGTTTAGCCAAGTGACAGTACTCATTTGTCACCCTGCAGACTGCTGCTGGTTGACTATTTGGAGTACAGGAGTAGAGTATACGTGTGGCTGTTTTTGTGTGTGTTTTTTTTTTTACAGGGAAAAGTGCTGATGGCAGAGATGCTGCAAGCAAAAACAAATGCTCAGTGAGTTGAATGAAAGACAAGGATGCTTTTACCACATGCCCACACCTGCAACCATCTAGTCAGTATACTGTAATTATGAGGCTTAGTGGCCAGTCAGATTTAATTCAATGTTTTTTAAATGTCATCATGAGAAGAGTCATGACCACAACATAAAAACCACCAAATCTACAATAGCTGAAAATACAGAAAATTAAGATTTGTGCACACAGACAAGTTTCACACAAAGTATATAAAATAAGTAGTAACAATTTTATACAGTACCATTTTGGTTACATTATGTGCTCATTAATATATATTTATCATATATGTATAAATATATATATAAATTTTGCACTGGAAACAAATCAGTCCATAAATATGTGAATAAAAGAATATAAAAATAAATAATGAAGATGGAATAAAACATCAAAGTTAAGAAAGGCATACTGCTGTAATTTGTGTATCAATGTAACACTGTACCTGTTATGTGATGTTGATCTCTGGAATATAATTTTTTTGGTAATATTTTCAATTTTTCTGACATCTACTGTTGATAAAAGTCGGCGTGTAAAACATTCAGTACATTTACATGCAAGAAGCAGTCCAAATAAGGTCATAGCTTGATCGTAACTTCACAGCAGGGGATCTGGTCTTGTCTGCGTATAAATGCAGAAAAGAGAATTGGACTTCCACTCCGCTTTGATAGGCAGCACGGTAACCTTTTTGATAAGTGATGCTGTGTGTATATTGAACCAGTTTCAGTTCACCTGAAGAGAAAGCAACATTCTAACGATGATGGCTGAGATGGATACAGCTGTAGCTCTTTATGCTTTTATTTGTTTATGCCATGGAGTTCTTTTGTTGTGTTGGAGCCATAGACTCTATGAGCGCAGCGACCCTATTTATCATGGTCATCTGCTTTCTCTTTTTGTAAGCATGTTTGCTGATCCTCATTTATGAATGAAAAAATGATGTTTTCTTTTGTTCACCCAGCTCTATGTCAGTTGATATAAACAGACACCTTTACTGAGAGACGACTTCTGCCTGACTGCTCAGTATTAAGAAGTTATATAACCTGCCCATGCGGTGGCCCTGAGCATCATCCAGGCTGCTGTAACATCTTCAGAGTGGGCACCTGCCTGAAGAAAATGTCCTGAAACTGACAGCAGACACTTTTACTCAGCAAGTCTTCTGATGCCGTTAAGAGACTCTGGGAGGGCTGCAGGCTGAGTAAATGCTAGCTGTACTCAGTCAAGATATTCATGGTCACATCTTTTACTAACTTTTCTAAAGAAATAAAAACTTTCTCTAAGCATGCATCTGTTTTTCTCTCAGCAGTTCAACATTAATCCTACCATATACATTAGCTTTGCACCCCATCAGTAAATGGGTTTTCTGTGTACTCCCACTCAGCAGGGAAATACACAGCAGATCTCTGCTGCAGTGACAGAATGAAGACACTACTGAGATACGACAGCACGACATCACAGCACACACAAAGTTATGTGACATGGCAAATCATTTCATCATAATTTAAAAAATAAAAACGCCAAGACTTCAGATTTAACAAACAATTTAGAGATCAAAGTCAAAATAACAGTGATGGCAACCTCTAGTGCGCAAAGAGTTCCTTTCAGTGGGAGACATAAACATTTCACAGCAGGGAAATCACAGGTGTAAGCAATAAAATCAACAAAGGCTGATTTCCATTTGGCTTCTTCAGTCACTTTGTTGGCAAAGATCAAATATCTCTTTTTTTTAACTCATGAAGTTTTTAACTGAATCATATTTGTGAAACTAGACAATTTCCTTTCCTGTGAAATCTCTTATTAACCATTTCGTTCACAAAGTGAAAAATCTACACAGTTAACTACAGACAATCTGTGTGGCACAATATAAAACAGGCGGAGCTTGTAATCACCTTTCAACTTCACATCCGTATTTGAGATTTCCCAGAGTCGGACTTCTGTATGTGAACATGATTTACTGTATCTCATCAGAAACAGCAAAAGCAAGTATTTAAGGCATGAATCCAAACTGTATGGTCAGGTTTCTGTATTTGTTACAAATTTTGTTTACAAATCTGTATTTGTTATTAAATTTTAGAAGAAGCCAAAGCAGCTCCTAAATCCCAGACTTCCCTGTCAACACCCATGTGAAAACCCAAATGTCACATTCATACCAAGCATGAATGGTCCGATAATTTGATTAATGTGCAAATATTTGTACTAAGTTACTTAATTTGCACCACTTACAATTAACAAAAGTAACTTCCTGGATTTCAGATGTTTTAACTCTAATTCACTTACAATTTTAGTCACAAAAATAATGAGTGAAGCCACTGACATAAATCCTTGTTTTCACTGTCCAGTTGCTTTGAACCAACTGACCTATGGCTAAGTCCCACCCTAAACGCGATGAGCCAGTCGTCGTGCGTATAGCCAGCCCATACACTTGGACATTCTTTTCCCAGACATCCATTGAAATGCAATGTAGAAAGTAAGTTTTTGTTGGTTTTATGATTCTTTCAGAGATTTTAAGCTTGAAAATGGTCACATGGTGTTCATGGGGTGCATGCAACTCTGACACAAGGTACCCTCAGAGGATGAGTATGAATATATTTTTTTTATCCTTTCCTTAAGCCACATCTCAACCGAGAAAAGTGACTTCTTTGGATGAAGTTGTGCTGTGGACCACAACATCAACTCAATGTGGATAAAATTAACAAGGAACGTTACGTCTGTTTTAAGGTAAGTCAACATTGTACTTTAGGCAACATATTTTCACTTTATTGGAAAGAAGTATAAAGTTATCTTTAACACTAGAGCTGCCACAGCAGTCTGATGGACAGTTTGGGATTTTCTGTAATGTTAGCTTTTGTTAGCCTAACGTTTGCTCCTAGCTGTGTTGTTCGTCATTTCTCTTTGTTTGTTGGAGTTCATTGGCCTGTTTTGTACTAGTCTTTGTTCTTTGGTGATCGTACATCATTGTTAGCTGTTGTAGCTGTCTTGTTAAACTAATGTTAGCTTCTGAAGCTTAGTGTCATTAGCTTACTTGTAATAGCCCAGACAACAAAGGTTGACAAACGTTCTGCTGAATGATTTAATGTAAATACTGTAGCAATAAACTAACAGGGACACTCTTGGTAAAGAGCGTTATATTTTACTCATGACCGATGCTGATCCTCTGTCTTGTTGTCTGAGATGCTGATGGTAAAAAGATGGGGTTTATAACATTTGCAATGAGACCTGTAAGTTTTGTCTTGTAAATGAAGCTTTTTATAGACCTCTTCAACAGTAAATTGATTAATATTTTCCTCCGATGTGTAGTTTAGACCCTGTTGGTGACTTCTAGATGATATATGATCTTTCTTCTCCAAAAATCATCAATGACGTCCTGCAAAATGTCTCCTACTGTAACACCTCCCATAGCGCCTGTTGAATGTTCAGTGTTTGTCCAAGTGAGTGGAGGGGGGCGGGGCTTAGCCATAGGTCAATTTGTGGCTCCAACTATTTGGGATTGCTGCTGAGATAGCCTGGAATTAGCAGGACTTTCTGCAAACACTTCCTTTTCTGTGTTACCTCCTTTTACAGACAAACATGCTCTAGAAAGAATGGAGGAAGAGATCAAAGATGATGTCACAGAGTGGAGTGTTTTTGGCATTCAAGCATCCATTTAAGAATAAGAGCTTAAGAAAAAGCTGATACTTCTCTGGATTTTACGTTGCAGCACTTTGCACTCTGTTTTTTTTTTTAAGGGCACACAGACTGTTTTCTGCATATTTGCAAAACCTGTTAAAAGGGATTAGCCCAGTGGTAACTTGACAGCAAGGGAAGACAAAACAGAGGGTAACTGAACACAACTAAACACAGCTTGACTTACACTATAGAGAGAGCATAACGGAATATATAGGTTCAGTTATATGCAGAAATCAGTTACTCATGCTCTGAAAGAAATGATTTTGTGGATCCACATTTTCATCAGAGGTCGTGACAGCTGAGGAGAACTGTGTGTATTATTACCCCTTTTACACAGAAAGCATTTACAGAGCTGTCAGCAGTTCAGTGTTAGCAGTAAACAATCAGATTCTATCAGCAACTTCTGCCAACAAATCAAACCAACACAGCATGATCACAAATGTTTATGTTTGTGGTGCACAAAAGCTGCTGATGTGAACTTGTTTCAACAGTTCTAATAAGTAATATAATGAATACATGGTAAATAGTTGTGTTTGCTTTTGGTTGCTAAAACTAAGTATTTGTCTAAAAATGTACTTGCATTATGATAAAGGTTTTACTTAGAGGTTTCACTTTACCTGCCAGGTAACTACAGTAATGGGATTTTCATTGTGCTCTAAGGGCAAAACACCAATATAGTGTAAAATGATTGGGTCCGAACAATACCTTTATTATTGTACTAAATTAGCTTAACAAGCACTGTATGAAGCACACCTCACAAGGCTGTGAACTTAAAATTCCAAGTAAAACATGGGTTTATTTTAAAGGTACAGAGCTCATTTTTTCTATTAAAAATAAGATAAAAACAGAAATCCTTGTTTTGAAATCAACCCCTTACAAAACCCAAGACTGTAGAGTCTTGTCCTTATTTAAAAACAGACAAATGTTGCACCAAAGCTTAGCACAAAATACAGTCCCATTTGAATACTCTAATATGCACACACAGCGGGGTGCAGAGAGAAATACACACAGTGTTTGCATAATGCCAACAGGAAAGTGTCAGAATAGGAACATGAAGACTCAAAACTGAAGTACTGTTGTCATTTTCCATTTAACAATGATTACATAAGAACTTTGGAGCACACACCCCTAAAACTTAAGATTTATTGTGATATTGTGTTATCAGATTTAAACTCAGGCTACACACATTTAAGATTCTGTAATAAAACAAGAATCATCTAAAGTATGGAAGAATGTTCATTTATCTATTCGTTTTGCATGAAGTGAATAAAGTCAAAATATCCAGAATGAGGCTGAACTTCCTGCATCACAGTCATGCATAACAAAAAGTATCAGAAGAAGTCACCAAAAGGCCCCACAAAGCTACAGCAAGCAGTCTGCCAATCAAATCCAACCAACCAGCACCCCTGGAGCTCAGAGTGAAGCAGGCTCCAGAACAGATTGTCAGTTGCTCTTGTATGAAGATATCAGTAAACAGTCAAAGCTAAATCATCCACAGATGATTGGTGACGGCTTCCAGGGCTGCATTTATAGCACAGTTTGTTGGGTGCCTCATAAAACACAAGTGGACAATTATTCTCTGACTACAAATAGACAGAGGAAGGTGTTGTGTCAGGTCAGATGTCTACAGATTCTGCATTTTATAGAGTATTAAAACAGAAATTAGCTCCGGGTATGCATGTCCATGTACAAAGATAAAAGCTACAGCATGGTAACACAAGCGCTGAGAATTTGAGGAGGAAGATCCATGTCTTTGAATTCAACACAATCCTCTATTGATCTGAAACGTCGATTGGCAGTGTAGCAGACTCACTATCAGGCCCGGCTGCTCCCTGAGGTGTCACACAGTCCAAACTGTGTCCAACAGAGGCCTCTGTGTCTTAAAGACATTTGTAGTTCATTGAAATGTCTGTGTCTGCAGTGAACTGCTTTCACCCCCCGGGCACTGATCCTTCTTCATGCTACACTCCACACCTCACTGTATAACGTTCTGTGTGGGTTTGCCAGCCAAAGCTACGGGGAACAAGGTGAATCGGTGAAGACAAGGAAGCAATCCAGGCTGGAAGACAGATCACACCGGGCTTTGAGTCAAGAAATGTTGAAATTCTGTTATATCTGTCACCGTAAACTGAATTTCATCACTAGTCTTGCTACTTACCTGTTAAAACACACAATGTGATGCAAACACAGTGTGACTAAGTCGGTTTGGTAGCAGCAAACATTTTTTTTTGTCATGTTCAAAGCACCTGAGGGCAAACTTCACATTATCATCAGCTGAGAAATGCTCAAATCATTTTCTGTCTCTGGCAGATTTATCCGTCTTTGTCTGGATTCTTGCCATTTTAATTTTTTCCATGTCGACTCTGTAAAGCTTCCATCCTTATTAGGCAGCCGCAGTTCTTTGGCATAGTGAAGAAATCTGTCCCGGTTATTGTTAAACTTGACTATTGTGTGTGTTTATCTTACAGAAACAAATGTCCCCGCATACGTTTCTGTTCATGCTGTAGAAAATATTGTACTCAGTTGAATTAAGGCAGTTTGAAACTACTGGTCTTGCACCGTTCGGCAAAATAAGAGAGCTGGAAGACTTAAGCCTGCATGAGGAGAGATAAAATAAACTCTTCAATGATCAGAGTCTGCTCTGTGCTCTATATGAGAAGCCTGAACAAACATCAAAAGGAGCATTTTGCATGCATATGTTGAAATGCCACTTAGCGTTTATACACATAGTAACCTGGAAGAAAAAAAGATTTCCCAGAGAGAGTAAAAAGCTGGTGAGTTAATGGATCTCTGGAGAACTGTAATAGACTCAGGTAGTCTTGATTAAAGGAGCAAGAAAATTTGTCTTCTTACAACTTAGCATATGCTGTTACAACCTGGACATATGGGAACTCATGGATGTGTCAGGAATATCACTTAAAGTTACCTCACTTCATGCTGTAATACACACTAAAGGACTTACTGACATTTATTGTCCTGTGATTGGTCCGTTGAGAGGCATCTTATTTCCTGTATTTATAACATTTCTAGAGTTGCAGTTCATCAGCCGTACATTTCATGCCCTCTATGCTCTCCTTTTAATAAGTGCTGTATGAGCCCCACAAACATGTATCATTATTATTAAGCTAATAAGCATGGTGGAGGAGCGAGCAGAAAGCAGGTGTTCTGACCATCAAAGAGACCTCCTGAACTCAGTGCTTGACTTAAAGCTCCTGTGAGGAGTTTCTCACCGCTCACTTAAAAGTCTGACATTAAACACTGATGTTTGATTAGAAAAAAACAAACAAGACATAAAAAAATCAAGAGTATTATTCTATGACTACGACTTTAATTACTATATTATATTTAACACCTGAAACCTCTGCTGTGTGGGGTAGGTGACAGAAGAAGTGATTTAATACCAGAATTGCATTTTTCCCTGCAAAGCGATCACTCCTGACGAGTGATTTCATAGCTATAAAAGGCAGGAGGAGATGTTTTTGTTGAAAACACAACAAAAACATCAGCAGGGCTAAACCAGCAAATGTAAGAGGTACCACGATGTCCAACAGCTGTTAAAATCAACAGATACAAACGATTTTTCATAGGAGCTTTAATATATTTACAGGGGGCTAAAACTAAACTGTAAACCACAGGATGTGTATGAAATACAGAATTATAAAGAATCATTAATGCTTCGCAGTATAAGAATTTTTTTAATGTGCAGTTTTTTGAGTTTGAAGAACTATTAAAGAAAAATGAACAGTTTGTGGTTGAGGTGTTTTTGACACTAATTCATGACACGAGCCTTAAATGTTCTGTCTCAGATGACAACCTTTTAAAGCAAGCTGAGCTGAGAATTTTCTAGAATATACAAACAACCTCTGTCATCAAATGACTGCACGCTGAAAACATGCATTTAGTAAAACACCAGACAGGCATAAAGGCGTTCTGATCATTTATGGGCGCAGCAGCGTGAAACGAAGCTGTTTCCTTTGACAAAGCTGTCTTTAACGCCTTTGTTTACAACAGAGGCAACAGCCGATTAGAGTGTTTCCATGTCAAAATCTGCCCATTAGATAGTCTTTTTTTTTTTTCTTCTTCTTTTTTTATCCCAGTCCACAGCCTTAAAACCACTTACTGTACTGTAGGAATTTAGGCTGCTCTGCTAAAAGGATTCTCTCTCTAATTCCTGTTTGAAATGGAAAATAGCAACTCTATCTACACAAGAAGAAAACTGTGTGAAGTAAATTTACATTTCCTGAGTTTCCTAAAAATGAAAAAGGAAAACAGAGCGCTCAGCAGCATACTGCGTTTCCTTGTGGGGGTTTTGTGAAACTGGTTCAGTAAGTTTTGGGGGTGTTTTGTCCTTTCTGCATTTCAAATTTAAAAGCCAGTAAAAAGCTCAAAGTAGAGAGCAGATTTGTTGAACAGTGATTAAGACAAAGTGAGGCCATCTCTCATCCTGCCACTCCTTGTTGTAGCACCAGTGTGACTAACAGCAGGTCTGAATGTCTTTTGTCAGTAAATGAGAGTTTAATATGTTGCACCATGGAGATGGGACGTAGAGTGTGTGGCCCCCGCTGTTTCTCTCATCAATGCCTTGGCTTGTCACAGACCGCACTGCATGAACCTGCTCTCATCTTCACTGACGGGATTGTTAAAGAGCACAAACCTGAGTCTTTTAGAACGGCCTCTTCAGCCTCTTACTGATGTTCATTCATCAGAATGGACTCAAAGTTACCCAAAGGTATAAATCTGGATTATTTTTTTTTACAAGGAGAGGTTGTTTGTCTCTTTTCCATTAAAGGAAACCAACTGGATGCAAAATATGAATAAATTGCAATTATCCCAGCTACAATTTGTTATGAAAGCACTGATGCAGACATCAGTTTGGCTTAGAGACAATTTAGTGACATTGCTGGTAAGTTGTGTCCATATTTATAGAATCCCTGATGTTAGACAACATGGCTATAACCATAGCATGTAATCTCCTGATTTTTGGGCCTTATTCCTTGGTTAAAAGCGTTGGGTCAAATGTACCCTGAATTAAGAAATTTTACAACACAATGGGGTGGCATCCCTCACCATCATGTTGCTATCTTTTGTTTATCTTTCACTTCCTGGTTACTAAGTCACTTGTGCCACTCTCATCAAAGATAGGATGCAAGATGTCTCAATACTCAGCAGTTCTACTCAGAGAACTATCTTATTGCTGGCCACAGCATGAAAAAGAGTGAAGACATTACCAACAAACTTTTTAATTTTTTTGGCCCTTAGACTTAATTTATAGATGCCATCTGGGCATGAATATTGAATGCCCTGAGATGCCTGGGAAATAATGGTATGATGACTCTTGTGGAGCATGTGGTAAAAATTGGGAATGATTGTCTAAGACTGTTTTCAACCATTTTTCAACCAAATAAATTTAATTTAAGACATCTATGTTTCAGGAAAAAAAATACTTTGCCCAATTACTTTGATAATTTGGTCAGTTTTGTATTGACAGGGTAACAGCTGATGGTGGCTCCAACTACATTCCCCAAAGAAAAAAAAACAACAAATGCTACAGATGTGCAACTTTAACTAGTAAAAGTTCCCTGGAAGCAGATGTTTTAACTGGCTTTTGGTACTCTTGGCAGTGTTGGCAGGTGCCAAGTCCTGCTGGGAAAATTGAATTAATATCTCCATAAAGCTTCTCAGCAGAAGGTGACATGGAAGGCTGTTAAATTTCACAATTCTCACATTTGAAAGAAATAAATGTTGGAGATGTGTCATTCTGTATGAACTGAATCTACTGAGATGCACCTTTATATGGGATGCCACTTGAAACCACTGACAGTGTTTACGTGATTCCGTGACACATCAATAAAGAAGCAGATTTCCTGTTGGAATCAAGCCAAAACATAACTGTTTAGTAAACATTTATGAAGAGACTTTAAATGCACGTTTACTTTCCATCTTTTCAGTGGTGGCCATCCATTTCTTTGGAACATATTTCACCAGGAAATTTCTGGCTGGGTTTTTAAAAGGTGAAATAATAAAGACAAAAAGCTTTCAGAGACCGCAGAACATTGGTGGCAATTTTGCCCCAAGATAACTTACTGAGTTAATAGTGCAGTCATTGCCATACAAATACATGGTTGCTCGTGATTTGAAGACAGACGGGCCATCAATCACAAAACTTACAAGATGACTAACTATATATTATAAATTAAGGGGCCTCCTTCAGCCTCATTGGGTAGCCCATAATACTTTTAAGTTTGTGTATTCTTCAGTGTCCATGTAAATATAAGTGCAGCGGGTATCTTATGTCAGAGAATCTGGCTTTTATTTGTTTAAACAGCAAAGTAGTTGAGACGAAGGACTGTGATGGGAACAAAACCTAAAGAGGGAGAAGCAGTGTCATTCTGAGTGAAGCGAGTTTTACATAGCTTTAAGCTTCTTACAAATAGAGCCATCAGATAAAGAGGAAGACATATCAAATGGTGTCTTTGAACTTAACGATGAAAGGTCTCAGAGAGTCACATTTTCTTTGATGGATTGTATAATGATAATTATAGATGTCAGGGTTGATCGTGAACATGCATAGTTTATAATAACAGCTTAAACACTTTGTGCATCACAATGTCCAAGAATACCAGGGGCATACATGGCACTTTTCATCTTGTGTGAGAGAATAAGTCTCTGATCTGTAATGAGACCATGTACCACATATTTCACATGTGAATTGAGTGGGAGGATATATGTGATAAAGTCTTCATAACAGAGCTCAGATAAATCATATTTTAGATTGTGTACATGTAACATATGCAACCATGGGTGCTGTGTGTAAAGTTTGATTCAGAGAGACACAATGGGCAACCTACATGTGTGGTGATTGCTTTATGGCATTGCCAGGGCTATTTTTAAATTTGAGCACTCAGCTTCAAATATAGCAGTCTAATTAGGCAGTATATGTGCTGACAAAAAGTTACACAGTGTCCTGACTATAAACACTGTCTTTGTTAAATGGAGGAGTCTGCATTTTTGTATACAGTGGGTCCCCAGAGTACCATCAGCCAAAGTGAACAGCTTTTATATTGGACCCACAGCCTCATGTGAGATCAGTCAAGCGAAGCTCAACTTAAAGATGGGCACGCTCTCTAGCTGCCCAGGGAGTGACATCACTTTTGAATTTCAACCAACTTTGAGCTGGTCCAACTTGTGGAAATGTATTCCTGCCATTTCCTTAGGGATGTGGAACACAAAAGGCCCCCATGAAGAAAATTAACATTTTCACAGTTCATTGAGCTCATTTAAATGAATCAAAAGATGCAACTGAGTCATTTTCCCATAATATGTAAAGGCTGATGCAGAGCTCTGCTCACAATTAGGACCTGCTGTGTTTACATTGTTTAGATGTGGTTTCAGAGGAAATCTGTGAGGATTTTTATTTGTTATGTCTGGATTCAAATTGAGGTTTGGCCCACTGACTGTAAGCATGGTGGTTCAAGCCCACGTGATACAGTCTAACTTCAACTATGTGCCTGTTGTATTTATCTCCAGTTTTGTATAATTTTATCATTGACAATTTACTTTAATGCTTACATGTGACTCCCAAGCTAATTACTTTTTTAATTTACGTTCTTTCAGAGGACAATGTGGTCTTTTACATCTATGAAGCTCATCTAATTACAATTGTCATTTGCAAAGAGGACGAAATGCATGCCAAATTTTCATTTGTCATCTTTGTTTTCATATTCAGAAAAAAGGAACATCTATCAAAAGCGTCACAAAAATAATATTCAACTGCTGTCATCACATGATGTTATTTTGACTATTTTCTGTTTTCAAAACGCTTTCTAGTAATCGTCTTTGAAATCAGTGCAAAAAGAGGTTGTATGTTTAATTTTCTTCCAGGTTTATGTCGGCATTTGATTTACAGCATATTTGGAATAATTTGCATAGTCTCGGAAAATTGCCACCAAACCAATCCCATGAAAAGTTATTTCCCTTGGAGGACCATTTATTTAGTCAAGGCCGGAGTAGTTTAGTGGGATGGCTTTCATTTCACGCTTCATACTCTCAATGTGATTAATAAGTAAAATGCTGTTGAAGAGAGAGAAAAGCCGTCATTCAATCCTATCAGCCTGGAATGGTGTGGAGGACAGAATATCCTGGGGCATTAGGGGCTGTTGTCAATCACTGCTCTGAAAATCAGCATATTTGGATCTGCTCTGACAAGTCCTCATCTGCTTTGACTGTTTTCAAAGCTAGCTGGAAAATGATAGGATAAACAAGGAATGATAGTTACTGCAGATCAGTGCAACATCAGATGAGCTCTGAACACCAGAGCTGCAGTCAAAGTGACCGTGTCGGTTTATCTGCAGGGATTTGCCTCCTTTTGTTCTCTTTTACTTGAACTATGATGAAGAATTAATTTTATGTATGACTTTTTAATTGATTTAATTAAAAGCCCCTTGATCCTCTGAGATCTTATTAAGTAAGGTGGTTTCAGTTTCTCTTTAACCCTGTGAGCTGCAGGGTCAGGGGGTCTGCCAAGTTTGGTTCTATATAACAAATACAAGGAATAGACATTTATTGCTGTCTTACAGTCCTCTGACAGCTCCAGGTGTTTCACTCTACACAGCAGCATTTAGCCTTTAACATATACTGTACACACTATAATACCCCATTAATCATCCAGTGTGATAAGGGATTGTGATCTAATTGAGCACTCATCCTCACTGATTATTTGTTCAAATAATCCTAAAGTGTGTGGTATCAGTAACTGTTTCACTGCTTTGAACATATTGGAGCCTCCCCGATCTGAAATTGTACAATACTTGGTCGGACCGCAATGAGAGGGGCAGACAGAGAAGTTTCATCAACCAGATGTTGTGGCTCATGAGGATGACTGAGAACATGAAAGAAAAAAAGACCTGTATCTACCCAGAGCCAAGTGGAGAATTAAAAAAGAAGACCAGCTTGTGGTTTACCCATATTCTTTCCGTGGTTTTTGTTGCTTCATGACAGAACACATGCCCGGACTTCGGGCTGATGACACTGATCACTCTCCATGTTTGTTTATTTTCTGAAGTCACGCAAGCCTCTGTGAGATCTCATGTCTATGGAAGTGTTGGACATGGTGTAGCAGTCTCGTGGAACGGTTTATGAAATCTATGTTTAAAAAACAGTCAGAACTGTCCCCACTTGTGTGGTCTTCCAAGAATTTAGCTAAGATCTAAAAGTCCTCAAGTGTGTTTCTACTAGACTTAATGATCATCAGAATAGTGACCACACAGATGTTGCAGACAGCCAGATGATTGATCTTGTCAACACAAGAGCAACAATATGAGCATGTATGCACGTTTGCTTCATACTGTCAAACACTGGCAGGTTACGAAGAGGTAACAACAGATGCAGCTGGTGCAGACAGAGACCACCTAAAACGTGTATGTTGCCTGCACTTTAAGTCAACTGTCTGTTCAAAGACAGGAAGTAAAATCAAAATGTCATTACATGACCACCAATGAGTTACAGGGAAAAACTGTGACAGATTGTGTTCATTCCCTTTTTTTTATGGTGGCCAACAGGTACAAACATGCTGCATATACAGGAAAGCGCTGCAAATACAGAAATGTGATGCAAATACAGAGGAGAGCTGCATAAACAAAAACAACTGCAAGAAGAAAACACTGAATATCCACTCATATAACAGAAGTGCTCCGAGCCTCTAGGGGCAGTGGCGAGTTTTCACCTGGGAGACAAACAACAGTGAGAGAAACAGAGCAGTGATGGGAAATAGGAAAGAAAAAAAAAACTTTTTTATTTTTGTTCAGTATACTGAATCATTACAATAATTTCATTAAGGTGATTTGTTCAAAAGACTTGTTCACCATATCGCTCCATACTCTCTACAGCTCTGTCTGTGAATATGAGTTTAATCAGCTGAAAACAAGGCTGAACATTTAGGTCTGCTCATGATCATACTCACAAAACGGCTGCTGGTGAATTATAAGCCAATAAGCTGAGAATTTAGTGGGATGAAGCTACATTTTACAAACTGAAAGCTGCTAAAACAATCACATATATTTAACCTGACTGTTCTGTTTATTACATCTGGTACACAAATCCTTCACTGACTGTCTGACTCGGAGGCGGAGCTGTTGTTCAGTTCATTCAGTGAATGATAGTCAGTGAGGGATTCTGTTGCAGCTGCAGTTCATTCAGTGAATGACTGACTGAGCTTCAATGTGCCAGACTGCGAGTCCCTGGCCTCACACACACACACACATATACACACACACACACACACACATACACACTGTACTGACTAAAACACGACCGCGTGTTGAAATGGTCAGCTGAGGGAAATTAACTTGTTATTATAAGCTGTTTGCAAACTGACTGCATATAAATAGCTATGAAAAAACACATATTTTCGTGACTACACTTTCTCGATTTGGAGATCGTTGTCCTTCTCTTGGAAGAAAACTCGCTGCTGCTCCTAGAGACCCAGAGCACTTCCGTTGTGTGAGTGAATATTCAGCATTTTCTTCTTGCGGTTGTTTTTGTTTTTGCATCACTTTTCTGTGCTTGCAGTGCATTTGCACCTGTAGGCCACTATACTTTTTCCTGTGTGCAGCATGTTGAAATACTCGTGGATGATGCACATCAACCTCAGGCAACAACCGTTTACAGTCAGTGTGGCTATTTACCTGTCAAATTTTTGACCATAATAACCACAACACACTGATAAATGCCAAAATCCAGACTCATCTGCAGATAATATCCAATAACATTTAATGTCTCCTTAACAAGTGGTGAGCCATAAACAACCACCAGCCTTGACTCCTTTTTTCATTTGCTGCATTATTTACAGTACAAGCAGCAACAAGAAAACTTGAACCTTGTTTTCAAGTCAGAAGCAAAGCTGAATTTGCCCCTGCAGGCATGTCTACAAAACAAGCACGATCATTTCTTGGTTCATTACATCCTCTGTAGAAGTGCCCTTTCTGTGTATCAGGTTACTTTTGGTTTAATTGCAAACAATGCGTTACACAACAGGTTCACTCCGGCTCACTTTAATAGTTCAAACTCAAAAAGAAACCAGTTCCATTGGGATTTAATTGCAGCATATGGTTCTTATGTTTTCTTCAGTAACATGATTAAGAAGATTTGTAGAAAATCAAAAAGCTTTATCAGATTTTTCCATGAGAGGAGAAAGTTTGTTTGTTGATTGGCAATTGGCTCAATTGTGTCTGATATATTTCAGGAAGTAAGGAAATCCAAAAATCCAGACACTGAATGGCTTTTGCAGCACACTATCAAGAAGATTTATTGCTCTTATTGAACAGTTCAGATATCTTTTATTCTAGAAAATTGTGTTGTCAGATTCCCACTGATGGCATGACATTACAAATCTCACTATTATTAATAAAGTACATGTGATATGACAGTCTTTCACAGCACCAACAAAAGGATACAGTGAGGGAATACTGTATCCTTTGTTATGCAACAGCACAGCACATTCAAATGTATGTTTACAAATGCATGCTTGATGCCTCTTGAACAAGTACACAGCTTATACGAATATTCTGAGTTTCCTACATGTTGCAGCACCTCTGGCAAAGCGAAGTGTTTATCAGCAGGAAGATACAGAGTTCAGACGCAAACTCCATCTACTCCCTATGGGAATGCATGCATGATTAATACAGCCTGTGTATACACGGTACACTCACCATATAACTAGTGTCTGCCATGACTCATACAGCCTTTGGCAGGTAGGACAATATCCATCTAATTTCTGCAGTGTGTTCGAGCCATCCTCGGCTTTGTCATTTTTTAATGCTGAATGGGCACCTGTCAGTTTGATTAAGTAAGCTCTTGAATCTCCTCCGGTGTTATTAGCCTCAATTTCCATTTTTCCGATGCAAACTCAAACACAGGGGCGAGATACAGGGGAGGATAAAGCCTGTGGATCCCTCAGAAGTTGGGTCTCTAATGACTTGTCTTTTTCTGGGTGCTAAGCAATCTTTTAAATGTTGTATAAACATCCCGTACTGTATGATCTATGATTTCATGATGAATGCATGTGTAGAGGGAGATATCTGGAAGCAAAAAAAGATCAATCAGGTACCAAGGTATATGATGATGGAGTAAAATTAAAGTGTATTTGACCTTAACAGGATTATATTTGTGTGTGTGTGTTTGAGTGAGTGAGTGTGAGAGAGAGAGAGGGGGAGAGAGAGAGGGTGGCTGTGTGACTGTGGCTGAACACGGATGTTGGATGCAGGGACTTTGTGCAAATGTCAGCAGGCCTCCCAGCACCTCCCTAGCAGTCTAACTGGAAATGGCAGTGAGACACTGCTGACCATATGGCTCTTGTAATTAATCGTGCCGATTAATTTTTGGCTCGCCCTCGATGTCTGCACAGCCACTTATGTAACACCAGAACCCTATGAGTAAGCACTTCCCCAAGCCTTTCATAATGGATGTTAGAGACTGAACAGAAGGTCATGTGGTGGTAAGGTTAGCACCGCAGCAGAGAGCCTGATTTCATTCAGGAAAAATAACAAAGCTTATATGGCTCAGTCCAATTATATCATACTTTGAAACCCATGACCTCAACGGAGTAGAATAACTTATAAATCATAAGAAAATGTGTTTAATATTAAATGGATGATAGTCCTTTGACAATAAAAACAAATTCTCGCCCTTATCATACAACTACTGAGTGTAATAACACCCAATTATTTATTTTGTTTGACGGTAGATCATCTTGAAGCTAGAGGGCAAAAACAGCATTTTCTAATCTTAATGGAGACATATTTTACCTGAGTTTTGTAGATTATTTTATTGGACATATTTGGAACTCTGCATGGATAATCCATCCTCAAGTTTTACTCATCAGTGTCATTTTACAGATCTCTGGTAATATACCGCATCTGTACAAATATCAGGGGTTATACTAACTGACACTGATTCAGCAATTGTATCGGGTCAAAATTCCATAAACTTTGTGCATGATTTATGCATTCATCTGGAGTGAGGGCTATATAAATGCTTGGAGATTACTGTCGTTTCAAACAAGTAACTATATTTATGAACACAGATTGTGTCAACTGAGAGTTCTGGTTGGGGTTAGCTGTTAAAAGTGATGCTGCAAGCTTGATCCATAGTTAGGTATGCTAGCAGAGAATCAGCCACGTGCAATACACAACAAATAAGGGCAAATTTTAATCCATGCCAGAAAGAGCAAACTTCAGTTGTTTTCTACCACTTGTTCAGCTTGACCAGAGGAACATAAAATGGTTTTACAGAGAGACTGTGTCTCTTGAATGTAACTATGGGAAGGGCTTCAACCCTCAGTGAAGTTGATTGAGCAAATATTCCTTCCTTCCTTCCTTCCATCCATCCATCCATCCATCCATCCATCCATCCATCCATCCATCCATCCATCCATCCATCCATCCATCCATCATCTTTACCACTTTTAAGACACAATATTCTATCACAGCTCATCAGCATGCTGTATAATTTATTGTTTACAATGAAAAACTGTGGTAATAAATATAAATTGCTTTTGATTTTACAATTTGGTGTGAAAATTTTATATAAAACTTAAGAAAGTTATGCTCATTGATGAGAAGCTTTGAGCACAATGGTTTTGTTAAACTGACCCAAATTGAAAAGAGAGCAACCAAAGTGCTGTGTAAACTGTCTATAAAATGTCCATAGGAGAAAATATGTATATAATTAGGCAATATATACACTCACACTGACTCACACTGTTTGTACTTACCATTTTCCCCCCTCCCATTCCATTTGACAGAGCATAAAACGACGCTGTGGGTGTTCTCTGATACCTTAGTTTACATTACTCACATCCTTAGCTGGAAAGAAAGGAGGCACTGCAGGGCCAAATATATACAGAAACACTTGCTTGCCTCAGTTTACTGTCGGTTCACATAGCCTGTGACATGCAACAATTACTAGTACACATGGCCTTGATATAGGCCAGAATGCTTCAGAGAACAAGAGCTATCTATTATGCATTGTTTACTGCTCGGCTAAAGTAATGTATCAACGAGAAAGGTGAAGAACAGCCTGAGGCATTTAGTAGATGTTCATTTATAAAACAAAATATATTCACTTTAAATGCCCCACCTGTTTCAGAGAACCTTCACTGAAATTTTTAACAACTCCACCTTGACTGTGAACTACATGCGTATTTGTCTTGTTTTTCTGCCAGAAGATAACCAAGGTGATGCTATCTTTGAGGAAACATAAGAAAGTAACATCCTGAAATGACTCAGGAATCTCTCCCTGTATCATGCACAGTTTCTTCTCTGTTTATGCTGGTCATGTTTTGCTGTTTTTAACTACTTTACTTACAGCCCAGAGATTTGAGGTGACCTATAATTGAGGTGTACAGTTCATGTACTTTGCAAAGCCAAAGCCTTAATTTGTATGCAATGAGTCATCAGAGAGTCTGCGTCACCTTCTGTGTCGTAGGGCACCATACTAATCGTCCTTGGATGACTAAAGAGCTTGGATTATGACACTGTTTATTCCTTTTTTTTCCTTATAGAAAAGCAAAGGTTGGACCTTCAGAACATTAGCAGGCCTATCTGTGCAGAGGGGAGTCAGAGGGGAGTCAGAGGGTAGTGCTAGGGGGAGGCTGAGGGGCTCATGCTTGTTGGTTTTTAAGTCTCATCCACCACTCCCTCTCTCACCCCAAATCTGGGAGTGATAAGGCTTGTGCTCCTGCAGCTGTGCCGCTCTGGAGCGTTGCACAGTGATAACAGACCGGTGAGACGTCAAGCTGTTATCTCCTTGATGCCGACATTCACCTCATACACTAGGTAACATGTGTCCAAAAGGTACAGTGCTCTCGCTGAGACAGCTGCAGGGAAGCAAGGAGGTGAAACAATAAGAGGGGAAAACTGCTCACATTTTACAATTCAACACTAGCTATGTTAAAAAAAGACTCCCAGAGTGGATTTTGGAGGATTTTTGGCTGACTTGTTGATACTTTGGATCCCACTGTACTATATTTATCATCCGGTGTCATGTCTTTAAACAGCAAATTCAGGTTTATCTGCCTACTCTTGGTAGTTTCAGGTCATAAATTCTCAAAATTCTCCATGATACAACTAAAATGTAGTGGGTCAAATCTTAACCAACACAAATGCCTAGAAACTGCCAGTGTTATCCAGTCAAGAAATGAGACTCATCTCTCACTTTGAAGCCATCATTCCCTTTTGTTTCAAACATGACACAAGTCAGACAGAACCTGTAGTGAGTCAATGTGTTCTGAGACACTTTGTTCTTCAGAATTAAATTAAGTTTTACATTAAAAGGAGGTTTGTACTTCATAAGCGCTGCCAATGAAAGGGAAGGATGTACCTTATCTCTGCCTGTACTCTCGCTCACTTTTATTATGGAGGTAATTTGCATTTTAATTTGGAGCTTGAACCTGTGCGTAATAGAATTAAGCTGAGGGACACATCGGCATGGTTTTCTGACCCCTTCAAGGCCTGCTAGTACAGAAAGGGCAAATTCACTCAAGTTGTAGCGAGGCATGGGGCTGACCCCAGCTGAGATAATCATAAAAGGTAAACACTAGCTCCATAAATGCCAATTATTGCCATCATTTTCAGCAAACTCCCTACAGAGGCAGTTTTTTTTAACCTTTTAAATGGTATTTTGTCAAAGGAAACACAAACCAACCGGATTTTGATTCAGCTCTTCTCATAAAATATTCCCCCTTTGGTGTACAGGACTGGTAGGAAAGCTTTTTTCCTTGTTGATGCACAGCAAGATTGCAGTTTGTTTTTCCATAATAACTCCCAGGCCTGTATCGGATAAATTGAAAGTGGGCTTGTCAGACATTTGAATGTTTACAGCAGCTTTGGAATTTCTTATTCCAGTCAATATTGGGTTAGGTTATGGGAGAAATAGCTTGAGAGGGCGAAGTGCCATGAAGCATGAACAGCCTCGCTGCCGACCTACCAGAAAGAGAAACAGACAGATGAAGTTTGGCATTTTATAATTAGAGATGAGAGACCAGAGCAGCAAACAATACAGTCCAACTGGAACACGTCTGTGCTTTTTACTCTGAGTACAACAACAGGAGTGAGATGTTTCTGTCTGGAATTCCACCAAAGAAAGAGCTTATTTATTTCATCATATGATCACTTTCATTACTTGAGGGACAAAAAAAGTATGAGTGTATTTAATGCTGTCATTGTGTAGGTTCTTTAGAAACTGTAGCTCCAGCTGTATCAGTGGAAGTCTCAAGTCAAATTAGACCAATCTAAACAGCATGTTTTCTGCTTCTTGTCAGCTTTGACCTTTTAAGAGGTTTTTAATGAAGTTGTAATTGACAGAACTACACAGAAAAGGTTTACATGAAACATAATTTGCCCAAAAGCCAAACTCATGAAACCTGAGAAAACATGGCCACACTCGGGTAAACTCCAGGTAAAGAATGAAATTTTACTCAGCGATGCAAGTATGTGGTGTTGTCTGCAGTGCCAAGATATCTGAAGACTGGGGAAGGCACGTTTTGAGAAAAAAAGAAGCACTATGCTGCAAATACACTCTGAAATTTTCCAAACAAAAAAACCTCACAAACTACATCCCTACTATGTTTGCAGAAGCAGTATATCACAAAAAAGCCAGCACTGGAAAGTGAATTACTGCACATCATGGCCAACCCCTTTATTATGCAAATAGCTTGGAAACAAGTGAAAGACTTTTGATGCAACAGCCAGTGTGAGCACTGGATCACCGAGATGAGGTCACCATGTCCTGTTGTCAGGGCCAATTGGCCACTGGGACATTGCACAGTCCTTGTGATCCATGGTCTGGTTCTTGTGGTCCCTTTTATTTTACTTGCAGTCAATATCATTGCACAGGTTTCTGTAGCTTGGTCCTTTTCCACCACACACCTCCCCTGTCTTAATTCCCTATCTCTTATTATCTGTGTTACACTTCTGCTGATAGAAAAAAAAATATCTAAAAACAGTTATGCTTTGGTCAAAATAATTGCCATACAGTAAGTACAATTCCTCAGAGAATGGGGTTGGTTCTCCTGGAGAAAATTCCTCAGTTTTGTTATAAAGTTAATTGATCACCATTGGGGAAATAATGTGGTTGCCTCAAAGGCCTGAAAATTGGATTTTGTTTATTGTGTTGGAGTTAGGCACCACTCTGCAACTGATTTGCGTATGCACAGTAATAAAAACACTGTGAGGAACATTTTCAGTGTTTCACATGACACATTGATGCCTACTCCTATCCATTTGTTCCGTTTTTCTCTTTGCATTTTCTCTTTGCACTCTGGCTTTGTGTTAGGAGGCAAACAGAACAAAAAGCCTGTAGTACCAGAACCAATAGCCTCAGATGCTTAAAAAAGAGAGCAGTATCTAATAAAGATTTTGAAGCAACTAGTTATAAACCAAACAAACCACTGCCACAGTGACTTTATCGATGACTCATGGTCGAAATACACCAGTTGCAGTCCAGCTCCACTCTGTTGCATGTTGACCGTGTTCGTCAACCCACACTGGCTGTGTATTCAGTCCGGCAAGCCACAAGACTGACGTACAGCTTGAGTCGCGAGGTTGAGTTCTCACTGTAACTTGCGATCCCACGAGTATGCATGTGGTATAAATGTAAAAACCAAACACACGAGTATATTGATCCTTCACATTTTTTGAGAAAAAAAAAATGGTCCAGAGAATAGAAAGCCTTTGTGAGCAACTTGTTGAAGGAATCTTTAAAAATCACTTTTGTTTTGATTCATCCCCTGGAATGTTTGGTGTTCCGTTATCTGATACCAACTACAGTTAATTTGTGGTTTTTCACCTCAATGATGAGATTCTCCTCATCAATGTTTTTCACTGTTGGCCCTTGATATTTTCTGACCTGTTGACTCCTGGCATGTCTCTGCTCATTGTGACATTTTGTTGCAATGGTAAAGTCAAATAAGATCTGGTTTTGACACCGTTTGTTTCATTTTTAAAGTCGCTGGCTCTCTTCAGGTAGTTTCTGTGCAGTGATTCCTGTCCTGTTCAATTTTCCCGATGCTGAATTAATGGGTCACATCTGGCAAAAAAACGGATGGTTGAGTATTAAATGTGACCTGCCAGTCCAAACATGCGGCTGGACCACAATGGAACGGATCCAGAGAGACTTGACTTGGATAGAAACAGAACTGATCCAGTGCTGTGACAGATTTGAGCTTGACTGCAGATGTATCTGGTGTATTTCAGTCATTATTCTGTTCCGTTAAAAGCTGAATAAAATAGCAGCACATGTGCTATGCACAGAGATAGATCTATGGGCAGATATGATAACCAAAGGATTACACCAGTTTAACATAAACAACATCAGTTAATGCTCATCAATAACAACACTATGGTACGCCACACCATTTAACACTTAATGAAACCAAATGACACCTGCAGGCACATCTGAGCTTGAATTATGAGGAGAGAACTCCAATCACTTGACATTTAGTAAAGTGCTGACCACTGAGCTGATCTGTTAATTCAACCATCAGCAAACATCAAACACACATTAAGAGTGAAAGTCTTACCTTTGACCAGGTGCTCTTTCCCAGCTCAGCACCACAAGGAGTGGGCCGACCTGAAAACAGTGACACAAGGACATAGCAGTTTGTCTTAGTTTTCTTTGATAGAGGCTGCTAAGCTAGTAAGCATCTTAGTAGGCTGATGCACAGCTCAAATGTTCTTACATTTCTCTCCTTACCTGATCATGGAGTTTTCTCTTCCACCATCCTTTAAACTGTTTTTAAGTCACAAATATTGATTTAGCTGACTTGCTTTCAAAAGTGCATGCCCTATAATACACACAGCCACCACCCCCCTCCCGCCCACTTGAATGTAACAGAATAAAGAAACTGTAAGCTAAATACCTCCAAAGGAAAGTATACCTTACAGAATTTAATCATTTAAATGCTGTCTGCGGTTCTTTTGGAATACAATTTTATGCAAATAATTTCAGTCTACCAACTATTCATTGCTTTCCTGAGATTTCCAGGATGGCCACATTTTATTTGCAGTTCCCCTTCCTGCACACCATTCCTACACTATAGATAGATTTACTGCTTATGAGTTTTTTCCAGTAAATTGTACTGAGGTTGTTTGTACATGACACTGTATATCACAGCTATTCTTCTCCTGCAAAATAATAAGGTGTTTCTCTCCCTTCACAATATAAAAGGGCTGAATCTCTGTGGCAGTTCAAGGACAAAAGTGAATATTATCCTGAAAAACTTTATTGTGTTTCTGTTTTATTTTGCAGAGAGATTCATTTTTCTTCCTTTCCCACCAAATGTCTTAGCTTGTAGCAGTTTCTAGAGTACTCACACTGTCGCCTTATCTTGTCATTTTCTATCGTGTTGCCATGAATTGCTAGTGCATGCAGGAGTCTTAAGGCTGTTGCCACTAGAAAAGACTGATTAGTCATAGGAGAGGTGGTGCAGTGGCTCTGAGCTGCTGGCATCACTTGGGAGAGCCTCAATGTAATGCCTATTAATTTTCTGAGACAAACTGCACAGTTCATTTGATCTTCTCTTCACCCCATGAAATAAAGCGCTGTACCTAATATTATTGTTCACTCGACACTTCAAGTCTCAAAGTCATGCAGCATTTGTAAGGAGTTTTTGTGCTCCCAGGCCACTTTGCTAATGTACTGTGAACTATTTAGGATGGATGTTCAATATTTGAATTAAAGTGATTTTTTTTCTATTTCTGTTTAATAAATAAGTAAGTGCATGACATTGAATCTGAAATTTGTATTTTTTTGTTTAAAGTTTTGTTGTATAAACACAAATATATCAAAACTATAATAAAGCTCCACAAACTAGGTCTTTTCTATGTTAAGATCTATGGTTATCTTTAATTTGGTTTATTCTGTTTTACTTTTCGTTGATATTTTCAATTTCATTGTACCTGTACTTTTAATATTTCAGGAAATATTCAGCCTGTTCATGGCATGGTTTAGTTTCGTTTAGTTTAGTGTATTTATTTATTTATTTATTTTGCACACATTTACAAGAATGGTGCAAGGATGGAACGAAGCCCAAAGGGCCTGTACAAGAGTTCCACCCCTTTTAATAATCACAGACAATTCATATTTATAAAGTTAACAAATAACCTTTGAAGAATAAGGAGACAAAGTACTGAATCAATGTTAAATGAAAAAAAAAAATGCAAAAGATGAAGAAAAAATGGAGACAGGGAGATGGTAATATTTCATATTGCAACTTTTAATTTTAGCAGTTTTAGCTGACTACAGTCAGATAAAACAAACACGGCTTGAAAAAAAGCATAATCTACATAGTAGCGTATGCTTTTAGAGAGCAGAATCTTTTAGCCCGCTCTTAAGTTTTGCATTTCCCTGCTCCTCTGTTTTCATTTTGCCAGACCAGCTCCAGTGTCCGCTATTACTACAAAATAAATCTAAGATTTTTTTTTTTTTTTTTTTTTTCAAGAAAAAGGATAGATCTTGCTTCTCACTTGGTGGACCCACTTCTGACTGCTAACTTTTGATAGCTAGGGTAGTGTCATCAGAACTTTTGGTCAATGTGCTGTAAATCAGTTTGTGTACTCCTGGGAAAATTCCACCTGACTATAGATATTGAGATAAGCATGCAGAAATAATTGATTTGGTGCTGATAATCTCTTTTAAAATTGTGGAATATGAACAAGCAAATATAAAAAAAGTTAGACTATTTTATGATTACTTATAAAGTTCACCCATTTCAATAAACTGTTTCAATAGTCATTGATAATTTTAATTGAAAAACTAATAACGGCAATCATTTAGAGAACAACACTTTGAAATTAATCTCAATCTTTTAATCTGTAAAATACATTTTCAGGGTAATTCATGTATTGGCTGTATGTAATGTTTTAATGTCCAGTATATTATGCAAGTCAGTTGAGTAAATTTTGTTTTATCAGTATCATATGAGGACTAAGTGCTATGAGACAATTTGACAACGGGCAAAAGATACACGATGGAAGGTAAGTTTACAATATTATTATTTCTGTTAGTTAATGTGGAAAATCTCAATAAAAATTTAAGTTGGAAAAAAGTTTACAATATTATTAAAACGATATGTTACAGAATGAGTATAGCTTTAACTCATAGGTGTCCTAGTATTTTGCATGCTGTTTTAACCTTAACATACCCGTGAATGAGGTTAAAAAAAGGTGTGGTGAAACTGAAAGAGACCTAAACTCTACATCTTGTGCATATAGTTTTATAAATTAATACCCATAATAAAACAGAATTAGATTGGTACGTTAATTTAACAATGTAAGGAGGCATGTTTCTACATGTGGATTTTTGCAGTTCAAGAATGGCACTACAAATATGGCGGCGACGGTGAGGTACGAATCCGCGATTAAAATACAGACTTGCACTGACTCAGGGCAAAGTTTTGGTTAAAAATACTTAAAAGTTTATCCTTTTGCACATGTGAGTCCAAGCTATAAAATGCTCGTGAGTTAATAGGTGTTTGTGGAGATGAAAGGAATCACTAACCTGAGCAGCTAGCTTTGGTCAGGTGCAGAAATCACACTTCACCAATTCCACACGTCGAGGCTGTTTCTTCCTCCGGCAGTTCCGGTCAACACAGGCCACATCCTCAGACTGACAACAGAAGAAGTGAATTTATAACCAGTCCGTTAAATATCTGAGTTAAAAGGGGCATAGTTGTGGGACTATGGAGAGTTTTGGAAAGCCAGTGAGGAGGAAGAAGCTGCATTTTAATGAGAGGACATCAGAGACTGTCACTGTGGACATAAAGGAGCCACATTGCTGCAGAAAATGATCCACTAACCTTTGAGAGAAATGAAAGCGGGAGGATGTTATCCAGGGATGATGCACGAGGACTCATTGAAAACATCAATGGTGAGTAACTTAAAAAACGGTATTTCTGCGCCTTTAATCAGTCTGTGTACTGCTGCTGCTGTCTTTGGTCTGGATGTTCATGGTAGAGGGGTTGTTCAACACGTGTTGCATGGGTTATATTTTCCGTGGAGTGTTATTTCCGTGTATTTTTAGCAGTTGGTCGGGGTTTGTTACGACCGGCTCGGATGCCGCAACAAAGACTGGAGATGCACACGCATAAGTCAAAGTTTCAATATATTTTTATTAACTTAAATCTTAACGAAGGATGGAATATGAGAGTGAGGATCAGTGGTGTGTGTAAATGTATGACTGCAGTGAATCATGTGGAGTGTGTGTTGTCCGTGCAAAAACAAAGATCAGATAAATGTGAAAAGAACAAAAGGCTGCTGCGTCGTCCACGGAGGGAGAGGGAGAGAGACCGGGCCTTGGCGTCCGGATAGGCGGGTCTAAATAACGCCTGTGCGCCAGCCAGGTGCACCTGGTTACCAATCAGCTACCTGGGTTTGTCAATCAGGATCTGAAAAAGGAATAACACACACAACCAGTATCTACGAAACGGAGCAGGACCCAAAGGCCACCCCCAAGGCCGTAACACCCCCCCCCATAAAGTCAGGGTCCCGAAGGGAACCCTGGCACTTAATTTATCAGCTGCCTACATACTAAACAGACTATAATTAACTAAAGGAAAGAGAAAACACCTCACCGCATATGCGCCCCTCCAGGCCCCCCAGTTCCCCACTCCATCCTCAGCAACTGGTAGGCCTTTCCTGAAGCTAAATTTAAGAGTACAGAGGGAGAGCAAGAGGCAGAAAGGACACAGTAGAGGTCAGATTAACAATAAAAAACTACAAACAAGGAGCCCGTGACAACGCGTCCGCCACCACATTGTCCCGGCCCTTGATGTGGCGAATGTCCAAACTGTAGGATTGCAACATTAGAGCCCAACGAATCAGTCGCTGATTAGGACACTGCAAAGAATTCAAAAAAGTAAGAGGATTGTGGTCTGTGAAAACCACCACAGGTCCAGACCCAACATACACACTAAAGTGCTGCAAAGCTAGAATCAAAGCTAGCGTTTCTTTTTCGATGACCGAATAGTTAAGCTGATGTCTATTAAATTTTCGGGAGAAGAAACAGACTGGCTTATCCACTCCCAAGTCATCACACTGTAACAGAACTGCTCCAGCACCAACATGACTGGCATCGACCTCGATTTTAAAACCTCTGTCCCATCGAGGCGCAGACAAAACGGGAGCATCACAAATAAGCGCTTTTACATTTTCAAAAGCAGTTTGACACTCCGACGACCAGACATACTTCACCTTATTCTTTAACAGATTGGTAAGGGGAGCAACCACAGTGGAAAAATTCCTGCAGAAACAGCGATAGAACCCGACTAGTCCCAAAAACCGCATCAGTTCTTTTTTAGTTTGCGGTGGAGCATAACCGTCAATTGCTTGAACTTTCACACGCAAAGGACAAACCTTACCTTGCCCCACAACACGACCCAAATATGAAACTGTAGCTCTCGCAAAGTCACATTTAGCCAGATTAATGGTCAAACATGCGTGAGCCAAGCGGGCAAAGAGCTTCTCAATGCGGTCCAAATGTACATCCCACTCATCAGAATAGACAACCACATCATCGAGGTACACCGAGCAACCTTCCAAGTCTCCAACAACCTTGTTCATCAGGCGCTGGAATGTTGCTGGTGCATTCCTCAAACCGAACGGCATCACCTGATATGAATACAAACCTGTGGGTGTAACGAATGCAGAAATTTCCCGCGCTCTCTCTGACAAAGGAACCTGCCAGTAACCTTTCAAAAGATCAAACTTACTGACGAATTTAGCCGATCCCACTTGGTCAACGCAGTCTTCCATCCTAGGCAGAGGAAAACAATCTGGTTTCGTGACATTATTAACTTTTCGAAAGTCAGTACAGAATCTGGGCGTGTTATCCGATTTCGGAACAAGCAAACAAGGTGAAGCCCAACTGGAACCTGATGGCTCAGCAATATTATTTTCCAACATGTATTTCACCTCAGCATCAAGAAAAACTCGCTTCTCTGGGTGAACCCGATAAAACCTCTGTTTAATGGGCTTAGAATCTCCAATGTCTATGTCATGCTCTATCGCATGTGTGCGAGTAGGTGTATCACCAAACAAACAAGGAAAACGATCAATCAAATCAGCCAACTGACTGCGTTTGGAAGCATCCAGATGTCCGAGCAAACTGTCCAAATTCCTTAGCCACTCAGAATTTTTAAGCCTACCATACAAGATGGCCTCATCAGGGCCTGACACATCATCCACCCCTTGCTCTGCTACAGCAACAGGGGGTGCAGACACTGACAAACAGGCAGGATGAAGCTCCGATAACTGCTCCTGAGCAGCGAACACGCCAGCACGAGCATGATACGGCTTCAGCAGGTTAACATGACAGAGCTGAGTGGAGGACCTTCGATTAGGGGTAGCAATTACATAATTCTGATCCGAAACCTTCTTCAACACAGAATATGGTCCGGAAAATTTTGCCTGAAATGGAGATGTTACAATGGGCAACAACGCAAGCACCTGATCTCCAGGGAGAAAAACACGATCCTCAACCTTTCGGTCATAAAGTTTTTTCATCTTGCGCTGTGCAGAAGACAACTTTCCACTAGCTACCTCTTGTGCTCTATACAGCCTGTACCGAAAACCATTAACATAGTCCAAAAGATTCTGTGGTTCTACCTCCTTCCAAGTATCCCACAAAAGTGCCAATGGACCCCGCACCTTATGCCCAAACACTAGATCATTGGGGCTGAATCCTGTGCTCTCCTGTACCACTTCTCTAGCCGCTAGAAGCAGCCAAGGCAAACCATCCTCCCAGTCCCCCTTCATCTGAACACAGTATGCACGCAACATGGATTTAAGTGTCTGGTGGAACCGTTCCAGAACACCTTGACTCTGAGCGTGATACGCCGAAGCCTGATTGTGCTGAATGCGCAATTGCTTCAAAATCTGTGAAAACAACCGAGATGAAAAGTTAGACCCTTGGTCGGACTGCACAATTCTGGGAACACCAAAGATGGATATAAATTGTGAAAGGGCACGCACCACCGACCTAGCAGTGATCGTGCGCAGAGGGTACGCAGCTGGATACCTTGTGCTCTGACACATCACAGTTAACAAATATTTAGCCCCTGACCGAGAAGGAGGCAAAGGCCCCACACAGTCAATTATCAAATGTTCAAATGGCTGGCCTATGGCTGGTATCGGACACAGTGGCGCAGGCTTCAAGCTCTGGTTTGGCTTACTGGTGAGTTGACATGTATGGCATGATTTAATGTACTCTGAAATGTCTTTTCTCAACTTGGGCCAGAAAAAATACCTCAAGATACGATCATATGTTTTCCGGACACCCAAGTGACCTGACTCATCATGGGAAACCTGCAATACCAACCTGCGAAACTTAGAAGGCACTACCACCTGATAAACCGGGTCTCCAACAAAATCCTCCGTCTGTGGAACCCACTTTCTCAGCAACACATCATTTTCCACAAAATAACACTGGGCATGGTTTTTCACCTCGCCAACAGGAAAAGCCACTTCCAGCAAACCCTCCAGAGACTCATCAGCCTGTTGCTCCTTCACCAAGTCACTGTGGGAAACAGACCAGGGAACATTAGGACACATGACATCATTATGCTCTTCAGTCTCAACTTTTACCTTGGATTTTGACTGCGCACGCGTCACAGCACATGCAGCAAACACGTCAGGAAACTCAGCCTCGTTCACGTCAGGACCACTGCTAACCAGTGGTTCTGGTGCCACAATAGCTGGCGGTGGACCATCAGCCCAAACTCGACTCCCACAAATGTCATTACCCAAAATCATTGTGACCCCATCCAAGGGCAGAGCTGGACGTACACCAACCGTCACCTCCCCCTGAAACAGATCACAAGACAACATCATTTTATGCAGGGGTACATGCAGAACCTTTAACCCCATGCCCAGCACTGGGATGAAAGAACCCGTGTATGTATCGTCAGAGAATGGCAGGGCTGATGCCAAGATAAATGAATCAAAAGCAGCAGTGTCACGCAATATCTTGATGTGTACGCTCTCTTTGCTCCCAACCAAGGAAACAGAACCTTCGCTAATAAAAGGCTGAAAAGATTTGAGCTCTGCACATGACCCGTGAGACTTCGCCTCACCAGTTATCAACTGCTCAGAAACCGGCGCAACAAACATAGCTGGCTTGGGACTAACACTCGGTCCGGCCGGCTTAGACCTGGACTTCAAAGCAAAACAATCACGCTTCCAGTGCCCCAATTTATGACAATATGAGCAACGTTTGTCAGCCTCACGAAAGCCTCGATCATGCCGCAGCTGAAATTCACCCTGTCTTCCTGAATGAGCAGCCCACGCACCACTCGCTGAGGAAACGTCTCTGTGACCAGTGCCACTGCGAGTAACCAAGCCATCTCCACCGTGCGCCAGAACAAAGTCATCAGCGAAAGAAGCCGCCTCAGCAGCCGTCTTAACCTTCCGCTCGCTGATAAAAGTTGCTATACGCTCCGGTACGGAGTTTTTAAACTGTTCCAGAATAATCAAATCACGCAGATCGTCGAAAGAATCAACCCCTAGTGCACTACACCAGCGATCAAAATGCATGGATAAATCACGAACAAACTCTAAATGAGTTTTGTCACCTTTCTTCCAGCTCCTGAACCGTTGACGGTACGCCTCAGGCACTAGCTCGTACGCCTTTAGAACAGCAGCTTTGACGGAGGCGTACTTTGCGCTCTCACCTTTACCCAAAGAAGAATAAGCCTCTTGAGCCTTACCTGTCAGTACACACTGCAGCAACAATGTGCGTGTGGAGTCAGACCACTCGCGAGCTTCAGCCAGCCGCTCAAACATCACAAAAAACACATCTGGATCTCTCTCATTAAACTTAGGAACAAGCTTTAACTCGCCTAAAACATCCTTAGAAGACCTCGCTGAAACCTCCAACGAAGGATCACCAAACACTGCAGCGTCAGCGACCAACTTTCCCTCGGCAACCAACTGCAGTCTATGCCTCTGCACTTCGAGCCTGGCCAACTCTGTATCCTGTTTTATCCTCTCCAAAGACAACAACTTCTCCGTCTCCAGCTTCATACGCAATTGCAGCAATTCCTTCTGCTGCTCGAAGGACAAACTCACGCCAGGATCCTGTACAGGCGGGTACGGACCCTCATCAACCGCAGAAGAAGCAGCCTCTTTAACACGAAACACATTCATCTTAAACAAATGAACCTTCAAATTTGCCTTTACCGTCTCCTTCATGCGTTTATCACCAACATCTACTTTATAATAGTCGGCTAATTTGACCAATTGGTCTCTCGTAAAACCCTCTAAAGCCTGCTCAGAAGGCTGATCTACAAACGCATTTACAAACTCGTCCATTTTAACACCGGAATAAACGTTGAAGCTCGCAAGGAAAGCAATACGTTTAGACCCGCTTGTGCGCACCGGAGGAACAGGCGGCCTCCGCACGGAGTTTCCCCGCTATCTAGCTACCTAACCAGAAATCTGGCTACCTAACTCCCCCCTAGTCTTCATGAGGCTTAGCGGCGGGTACTTATGCACTACAGCCCGCTGGGTCGGGAGAAGCGACCAGAAAACTGGCAACAACCCCGAAGCCACGGACAGTGCTCCCGAGCGAATTTAGGGAAAGGGGAAAGGGAAGCTCTCAACCGCCGTACCCCAACACTACAAACCCCCACCGACGAAACCCAAAGGGGAGACGCCGCTGAACCTACAAGGGAAAACACCGACAGGTACTGCACACACAGACAGATCAAACACTCACCTTCCTCTGCTCCAACCCGTACTTTCGGCTACCACGGAGAACGACTGAACAAACTCTTAACCAGAATCCTCCTCAAAGAAAGTGAAGAAGAAAAAAAGAAAAGCGTGCCAAACCTAGCATCTCCAAGAGCGCAACAAACTCACCATTTAAGGTAATATACGTCACAGGGAAACCCCACTCTTGACGTCACATGAACGCGACAGCTACACTTAACGAAGGAATTCCCATTCCTACTAATCGTCCAAACTTTCACACAAACGCTGCACCGCGAACACTGCGCTCAACCAGACCAATTTAAGTCAACACCAAACAACACGAATAAACTTACCAATAGACGAGCCCCCACTTTTGTTACGACCGGCTCGGATGCCGCAACAAAGACTGGAGATGCACACGCATAAGTCAAAGTTTCAATATATTTTTATTAACTTAAATCTTAACGAAGGATGGAATATGAGAGTGAGGATCAGTGGTGTGTGTAAATGTATGACTGCAGTGAATCATGTGGAGTGTGTGTTGTCCGTGCAAAAACAAAGATCAGATAAATGTGAAAAGAACAAAAGGCTGCTGCGTCGTCCACGGAGGGAGAGGGAGAGAGACCGGGCCTTGGCGTCCGGATAGGCGGGTCTAAATAACGCCTGTGCGCCAGCCAGGTGCACCTGGTTACCAATCAGCTACCTGGGTTTGTCAATCAGGATCTGAAAAAGGAATAACACACACAACCAGTATCTACGAAACGGAGCAGGACCCAAAGGCCACCCCCAAGGCCGTAACAGGGTTACATTATCAATTCTCTTTGATTGTCTGGTGGTTTGACTGCTCTTGGTTTGAACCCTATGTGTGGACTGTATTGACTGAGTGAATTCAGATTTCCTTAAAAGTTGACACTTGTTTCAAAGGGAAATTAGTTTAGTGTACAGGTGCTGTATGTTAAAAAAAAAAATCCTTAATAACTGTATTAGTTGTTTTAGAAAACTGCAGTCCCTCACTGTGCTGAAGCTCTATGCAGTTACAACTTTCTCACATTTGAAAGACACCCATGAAGAAGTTAGTGATGCATGTTGAAAAACATCATTAGATTCAGAATTACTTGACTCTGAATTTGGAGCCTATGTACTTGTATGATGAGTAAACAGACTGACTCATAGGAGGGTATTTAGTGTCCAGTGTTGCCAGTGGGAGGTGACACACATTTGTGATTTGTACAAATTGATTGTGCAATTAAAATGGGAGAAGAGAGTGTTGCAATGAGAAAAATGATGTTTGTTTTTTGCAATGGAGATATCTCAACAGCCTGCTCTATATTTCAAATTAAATAAGCTCCCGCTGCACCAGTGGGCCTATAGCAGTGTGGGATGTCAAGGATGGCTGGTGAGTTAACTTCGAGAAAAAAGTACAGAAATAAGCCACATATAAGTAGTAAAATTTTGCTGCTGTGCAATTTCGGTTGAATTCATGCAAAATATCTTTTAACTCCGATTTCTAGAGCATCATAAGCATGTTATCCATATCAAAGCCCACCCGCTCTTAAAATAAGCCTATTTTAAAGTGAGTATTCATGTTAGTGCAAACAGATGGTAGTTTCACTGTTATTCACTTTGAAGCCACATCCTCACTGTAGGCCTCTCCCTCCGATGCCAGAGAGCACTGGGTAAAAACTATCTCAAACTAGAACACGCTGACATGATTTCAAACAGTCCCTCTCTCTTGCTCTCTCAGGCTGCTGCTGCTGCTGTCCTCACCGCTAGCAGTTTAGACTGTGAATGTGTTTTGTGTTTGTTTTGCTGAGGGAGACAATGCATGCACTCCAGAGTATGATCTGAGGGAAAGTAGACGGAGACGGGCACAGACCAGATCTATAATTGGGATCTGTTCTTGGATGTGGAGACTTTCGAACGTCTATCCTCCTCTTGCTAATGGGAAAGGAGCCCGCGTGGACACATCTTTTCAGATTTCAGCTGCTGTTTGGCACTCTCAATAGAAGACAGTACTGCAGCTGAAAATATTAATGCCGCATTGCAGAATCTCTCCCACTAATATGCCAAAAAGTCATACTTTTTTTATGGCTGCAGATATACATCTTCAATAACATCACTTTTGTGCCTCGTTCTGTGAGCTCAAGGGTGTTTTACAGATTTAATATGAGAAAACATACTGGCCACTTATGGTTTGAAAGCATTAGATGAGAACCAGTAATGCTTTCAATTTCTTGTTTTTGTGCTCTCCACTCCTGAGTCCTGTGTTTCTATTGATTGGCCCATTATTGGAGACACCAACATGGAGCAGCCTGTGGTGCTAATGGCATGCTCTCTCATTCATACAGACACTGAGCAATGGTAAACCATTACAACAAGCAGCTCCCCAGCATAGCCTGTCACTGGGACCCCTGATTCTGCATCCATCCTCTCCAGTATAGACGTGTAATTGTAGTCACAGGAAAGTGATGGGGCTTGTTAACGTTTTTGGGAGGAAAGCCTGTGTTGGGTGTAATCCATTTTGGAAAACAAAAGTTGTGATAACATTTCTGAATTATGGTCACTGTTGCAGTTAGCAATGTAAGAGATGGCAGAAAACAATCACAATCAGAACCAAAATTTTAAATTTAAACTGGTACTTTGTCATGCGACTGTTATGATAAGTGTCTTTAAAACTTAAGTTTGGACTTAATGGCTTGTCATAAAATATATTTTGAAGAAGAGAACTTTTTCCACATGTACACAATAAAGAAAAGAGTCAGAAAAGTGATGAAAGTAATCTCTTAATGAGCATTAAAATGACTAAGACCCAAACCAGCCAAACAGATAATCAGCAAAACACCCCCATGCATATTTTTTATGCTTTATTTCTCTGTTTAGGTAAAAGATGGATTCAGCAAGTTAAAGTAGTCATAAAAAATGTTGAGGTTCAGGAGGAGCTGAGAGTAGATCTAGAGCTGCTGCCAGCATTTGCTGAACTTGTTGACTGGCCGAGCTGTTTTTACTCTGCACAAGGTTTTAAATGGGAGTCTTGTTAATAAGGAGTCATGGCCTTTAAAACAAACTGACTCATCATTTAGAGCAATAAGGGAAAAAAAAAAACTGAACGGAGGAGTTTCACGTTAAAACCTGTAGTCTTTAAAATTAATTTCACACATGAAGCCTTTTTCAGGGGGCACGTAGTTCAACAGCCTTCATTGCTGTAAATCCGCTCTAATGTTGCCTATTTCAGTCCATTATTTTCTGGTCTTCTAAGAATAATCCAAGGTAATTTTTAATCTTTTTTTTTTTTTTTTACCAAAATAAACATTGATTCAATCCAAGAGCAACCCTTACAGTGTGCTGCAGTAGCACTGATGAGTGTGTACTTAATTTTTTATTTTAACATTATTTAATTTTTTTATGTGATTATTATTGATTTATATGAAGTTGTTTTAATCAAAATTCCTGCACTTTATCTGACATCATATGGCAGAAGCAAATACAGTCTTCAAAGTTCACACTCATGTTGATGATCTTTAGGTTGATGAATTTAGAAATGTCTTGTTTTTTTGTCACTGATGGTGAAAAAGTCTCTCTTGATATGTTATTATTAAGATATGTTTTAGTAATGAGACATGGAGTGGTGACCTGCACTGTGCAGAGTTTGACATAAGAGAGCTGTATTAGAGTTCACCTGTAGGTTAGAAGACATGTGTCTGTAATCACCCTTTATCTGAGTTATATGTGTATAGAGTAAGAGTATAAGAGTTTTCCATACCCCCCTTTATATATAGAAGATGTAATTTTGGTCCACCATTCAGTTGCTCAGAAAAAAATATGAGGCAAACTTAGTTGCCGACCCCTGCCTTGAAGACAGAAGAAGCTAATGCAGAGGATTTAAAGTGGATGTAATTTGTGCTTCAGGTGATAAAATATTGATCTAGTAACATGGTGACGTGGCTCAGAACTAAGGTCTGAAACAAACGTTACACCAAAATTTCTTTCCCTGCTGACATGGGTTGAGAGCCAGTGCTTGAAGTCTGGCATTCAGTTTTTCTCTCTGAGCTCCAGTACCAATGAATGAACCTTTTTTTTCCTGTTCTGGTTGAGTGGTACCGTAAATTTTTCACTAATTCATTTTCCTTAAGGAAGATCACATGGACTTATTCTGGCAGTTGCCTTTTTTGATTGGTGCTGTTCTTATGATGACCTTTGACCCACTTGGTGTGGAAATAACCACTCTTCTTAACAGTTAGTAATCTAGTAATGTACTTGATCCACCAAGATGAGACACAGATTGACCTGACAGCTGAATCATGCCAATAAGAAGCATTTCCCTGTCTGTATGCCCATTTACTACTGAATTGAATAAACTTGGAGGGTCGTTGACGGAAGTAGGGGAAAGGCTGTCAGATGATAAAGGCACACACCCTCTCCAGCAAGACTATTTATAGCTGAGCTCTTGCCAATGTCAATAATTGATGCTGACACGTGTAAACACCGCTGTCACATTAATAATTGTGTTGCTAAAATAGTCACGGAAAATGCATGTGGAGCAGAATGTGGGCTGGGTGCGTGTGAACATTGCATGCTTTTCATAAGAGTAAATCAAGCAGTGTTGTGATGACGGATGGAGCCACTGGGACCCGGGAACAGTGTTCTTAAAAACAGTTTCCGATCCAAAAAATGAAACTGGTGAAATATCTAAAATACTTGCGTGCTGATTATTGACTTGAAAGACTGTAAATGCTAGTGCCACAGAAGATGCACAAATGTTTCCGGTGTAACTGCCTGCTGCTCTGCGTGTCCTGTTTTGCAATAGGCACATGAAGAAAAGCATAGCAATCAATATTTCCAGCACTAATTGAAGTGCTTTTTATCTTGTTGAACTCTCAGTGCAGTGTGTGTGTATGTGTGTGTTTGTTTATTTATTTTTTTGTGGGCCACTTGTGCATTCATCCTGATAGCTGTCCACTTGTCTTTGTCTGGCTTGTCCTGCCTTTAAACTCTGTCAGCCTGTGGAAGCGCCTGCCTCTTTGATCAATATTTATGCCAGACAGCAATTTGGACCCAGGTCACGAGGTTCTGCGCTGCTAACAGTCAATTGAGTGAATGCAACTCATGGCTCACATCACAGATGTATGTGATGTGAGCCATCTCCTGTTAGTTTAGTGTCCTTTTCTGCAGTGGAACCAAAATGTAGTTATTGGATAAATTCAAGTTATCATTCCTTTCTGCTTCTCCTTGATTTCCCCTGAGAGAAATGTAAGGATTGTGCAGAGATAAGTATGTCAGAAGTTGGTAAATGTATCCCAGATGACACACACACACACTCACACACACACACACACACACACACACACACACACACACACACACACACACACACACACACACACACACACACACACACACAAAGAGTTTGGTTTTCTCAGTCAGAGACACAATCTGTCGCAGAGTCTCACAATAAAATTCCAAAATCAATACAAAGAGACGCTGCAAATAGATATTGCTGCTTGACAGTCTAATTCCCTTTATCATGAAACAGAGATGAGGCCCTAAGTCTTAACAATTAATTTAACCAATGAGGTCTCTAGAGATTTGAAATCTTAAGGGTCTGAACAAATGTCCGCGGTGGGGCAAAATGACAAGGACATAAATTGGCACAGTCTTATTTTATTTTAATACCATTATCTGCTGATGTGTCCACTACTAAATGACAAAGCAAGTAAGGGCATTAAGATTTAAAACTCCATCAATCCTTGCTTGCCCCCGAGTCTCTGTAAGGCTTATGGCGCTGCCGTGAGCGTCCACTATGAATTCAAATGAGGCAACAGTATGTGAGTGGAGCTCCACACAAATGTCTCAGTAGATGTTCACTCCAACAATCACAACTTCCTCTTGCTAAATCTTCAAAACCTTCAAGGCAATTGCATAGCAAATATCAAGTTTGCCAAGCGGGAAATTTTGTCTGAGGCTATGCTTATGTGTGGTAATCTCCCAGACTTTCAAGTGCAGTCACTCTCCAGTAGAAAGTCCTGCTCTTCATTTGACACGGGGTGTTACACTGGACCAGCGGCTAATTATGTTGGCCCAGTGATTAACATTTAAAGCAAGCACTATATCTTCTACAGGCTGGCAAATCGTTGCATCACAATGAAGAATGACAGGTTGCCAAGATTATTTTTGTTATGTGTTTTTTTTTTCTGCTGTGTTCATGAGTTTTTTCTGTATGCGTTTGTGTGTGTGACTCTGTTTTGAAACCCACTTACATACAAGTAATGTTTAATAACCTGGAGCGAAGTTAGCCTTGGTCCGTCTCCAACAACTCAGCAAGACAGTCATGCTTATCTGAAAAAGTCTTATCTCAACAGCCGTAGCATTTTATATTTCTGAAACTTTAAGCCCTTAGAAGCATTAAAAAATAAAGTAATACATAAATTTTGAGGAGAAGCCATATCAAAAGTGTGATTCTGTGTTGCTCAGGTGAGATGTTTATCGAAAGAGCTGGACTAAAGGCTCCTTCAGAAAAACTGAAATATCCCTTTATATGGAATGTGCTTAGATCTGACAGTATTCTGACTGTTTTCTAACTTATAGACTAGTTGGTTCGTTGGGATTTGAATTTCTGTTTATAACTCAGAAATTAGTTGCATTGGAACACACAACACACATTGGGCTGGAAAATAGTTTGTGACATTGCTCACTGTCTCTAAATTTTGTGAAAAGTTTTTGCTTTTACAATATGTTGCACAATTCCTCCCTAGCTGTCTCTTGTATTTTTTAGGGCTGCACAATACTGAAAAAAAAAATGACATTGCAGTATTTTTGTTTACTGCTTTTTAAAGTTTTCTGCTTCACCCTGAATTGACGAAAACAGACTCTCACCTAACTGCCTCTGTGAATGCTTTTTGCCATTGCAAAGAGTCTTAATCATGTTGATACCTGTAAATTATTGGTATTGATCTGACATAGGGCTGCACAGTAGTGCAGCTGTTGGTGCTGTTGGTTCACAGCAAGAAGGTTGCCGGGTCAAATCCCGGTTGGGGCACGGTGTGCCCTTCTGTGTGGAGTTTGCATGTTCTCCCTATGCATGCGTGGGTTCTCTCCGGGTACTCCGGCTTCCTCCCACAGTCAAAAAACATGCTCATCAGGTTAAATGGTGGCTCTAAATTGTCTGTGGGTGTGAGTGTGAGCGTGAATGGTTGTCTGTCTCTTTGTGTCAGCCCTTCGATTGACTGGCGACCAGCCAATGATGTACCCCGCCTCTCGCCCTAAGTCAGCTGGGAAAGGCTCCAGCCACCTGTGACCCTGAACATGATTAGCGGTATAGAAAATGAATGATCTGTCGAATTTTCTGCAAGTGACTCTTCTCAGATCAGGTCAGACTTTTTAATGACGCGCTCCTACACAGAGGTTCCATCATTTAAGTTTCCCTCCACAACCAAATGATACTAACATGCTGTGCCTCTCCAGCCTGTACATAAGGGCCAGACAGACACACAGTGGGAGCTCACACACACACACAGGCTGAGCAGACAAGCAGAGTTTGTCCTCCTTGATGTGAATCAATGTTAAAATTGATGTTAAGAGACATTTCCAGAGCAAGCACAATGCATTTTGAGAAGATGGTCCACCTTGGAAAGAAAAAAGGTGATTTCTCCAGAAAGCAAAGTTAACTTTAAGCAATGGATTACTTTAACATTAAAGTACAACTGTTTCAATTTTAATGGCAGCTCATACAATCATAAGCGTACAAAGGAAGATCAACAATTAAAAACAATAAAACATTCAGAAGATCAAAACTTAGACCTCAAAAACAAACCGAGAACCCTTTCTGACTGAAAAAAAGTTGAAGGCACAGATCGGGAAGGTGCTGCCTTTAACCCTGAAATTCTTAAATAAAGCACCTTCTGTGATATTAACTAGGGCTGAACAATTGATCGAATTCAAACCGACATCACAATGTAATAAAATGCAATTTTCAAATTGCAAAGGCTGTGATTAAAAACAAAATAAGTTTATTTAAAGATTTAAAAGATTATTTTCCAAAATCTTGCAGCTCTGATATTAACTACAAGCAAACTGTCAGATTGTCAAAATCCCAGCTATGCTCCACTCACACTCACCACTCCCTCTCTCTCACTCAACTACTCACGCTGCACGTTGCTCTGTCCGACCCTGATAACAGCAGGTCAGCTGACAGAGCTCTAACTGTTTGAGTTGTTGCATGTAATGTGGTAAAATATATAAATGGATGCTCATTTAGATCTATAAGTAGTATAATTGGGCGTAGACCTGCTACATAAACTTCATTGAAAGGCTCAAATATATTTTTTGGCTCCAGACAGATTTAGTTTTTTCTCTACACATTGGAAATCTTGCGATGTGACTTTTGTGCATGCACACTACATGATGAGGATGCTGAAACAATATTCATTCATTAATCATTCATTAATTTTAATTCATTAAATTTCCTGTTCAGGGTTACGGGTGGTTGAAGCTTATCAAGTTTTATGTTTATGTATCTCATTATATTGAGTTTTTTTTTTTTAAATGTATAGGTTTTTCTGTTTAATTGCTTCTCTTTTATTCTATTTATATGTTGATTGTTTTTGAATAGATGCAGCAATGTAATTTTCTTCTACACATATGCTGACCCATATGGCGTTAACTTTCTTATTCTCATGTGGGGATGTTATTATCCAAATGTATTACTTACTCATTCTTAGAGCTTCAACAGTTCATTGAATAATCAATTATTAATCTATTATTCAATAACTCATTAACTATTTTGATGATTTATTAATCGTTTTAAGTATTTTTTAGGACAAAGATGTCCAAATTCTCTGATTTCAGCTTCATAAATGTGTTTTTTTTCTGTTTTCTCTGCTCCTGAATATTTTTGGATTGTGAATAAAACAAGACATTTGATGATGTCATCTCAGACTCTGCTAAACTTTGACATTTTTCACCATTTTCTGACATTTTATGGACCAAATAACTACTTGATTAATCAAGGGAATAATAAATAGATGGATTGATCTAGACTTTAATCTTTGGTTGCAGCCCCACTCATTCTTACTCATCACCCGGCTGTGATAAATACTTGATTCTGATTGATTAAAACCCTTTGATGATTATTTTGTTTGATTTTATGCCAGAGCAACTACAGAGATTGCACACGTCATATTCAATAAACCTGTTGGAAGGAGTGCTGGCACATTCTATATTGCACCTCTGCATGTTGACCATCAGGTGGTGACAGGAGTGGTGTTGTCTCACTCTGTCCGGATTCTATTCGGCATAACCAGTGGGTAACTTTACATGATCTCTTAAATATTTATAATAGTTCCAAAGCAGTTGGGACATCTGCTGACTGATTTACAAGTTCAGCCTTACAGCAGCAATGAATTTAGCTTTTCATATATATTTGTTGCTTGTTAATTATAGAAGTGGTAACAAAAAGGTAGAAAATTTAATATTATGCCTCATAATTGAAATCTTGAGTTAATGAGTACTGTCAAGATAAAGAATACTGGGACAATAACAAAAACATCACAGTTCACCAGATAAATAACAGTTGATTTATAATTTGCAGTCCTTGTAATCATTCTGTCTGACAGAAATGTCCATGTTTTTGGAAAGGCCAAAGATCAGCATCATGCTACAGACAGGCTCTTATGAAGTAATCAGAGCAGGATAAGACAGCACACAATTACACACACAAAATTACAGGCCTCAACTTTGTGTTTTGTGTAGCTACTGTGCTGAAACCATTGTTCCATCAGGCCTTTTGTTTTCCAGTGTTACAATGGCATCCGCAGTTTAAAGAAAGGACCTTTAAAATGCAAATTTACATTATCTTTGTTTCCATATGCAGCTGGTGGGGAATTTGGTCTCTGTAATAGTGTGCGTACGTTCACACTATATGACTCGCATTCATTGTGAGGAAAAGTTTGTTTTTAATTAACCATACAGGTTCTTCAATGGATTAGGCCCATTGAGGTTACACAGATCAAGCTTAAAAATATTCTATATAAACTCAGCTGTGCAGATGCTCAAAAATCAAGAAGTGGCTGTGTTAGTTTGAAGGCAGCTCAGCCATGCATGAAATAATGTCCTGTGGCATGTTGCTAAGACCCATCCCCAATGGGAACAAGCCTTGAAATAGCCACTGAGCTCCAGTATTCAGGCTGCCATCAGCTCTAAGAATGGCAGTCGTGTCTCACATCTTTGTGCTTCTTCATCTCATGCCATCATACAATGTCTCTCTCTTATGCCTCCTTTTATGTGTGTTATGTAACATGTGTACAATGCTTTACACTTAATAGCAGCTCTAATATTCAGCCTCATTCCCTTTGACGGCTATGACTCTTCTGCTCCTCTGAACACACATACAGTCTGTTTTTAAATGGGGATGGCAGGTTGGGGGTTAAAATGACATGAATATTAAGTTGGGGGGCTTGTTTGAAGCAGGTACACACATTGGTACTATATACACAATGTAAAAGCCCATTCTTGATTTTTACACTCTGCCCTTTAATGCACTGCTATTAATATACTCCAGGAAGTGGTCTGCAGTAATAAATGCCCTTAGTATGAGATCTGTGCCCACACAGTAAATATCAAACATGACAAAAGCTCCTCTCCGCCCTGCACTGTCTGCTCAGTGTGAGACAAAGCATGGTTTATACATTACTGTGTGAACCTCCAGCACTTTATTCAGTGGCGTATTCTCAGGTTCTTATCATCTCTGAGACAGTTTATGTCACTATAATTGAAAGGAACTTATTCAGCCACTGACAAGTAATCCTAACCATACAGGAAGCTCACTAAAGTCTAGTGTAGCGGCACAATCATTTCTGGCAGTTGTGTATGTCAAACAGACTTAACTGCAAATTTGGAAGGTGTCTTTTGGGAAAACCGTGAGAGTTGTTGTATAATTGAAATGCACTTGAATTTGTCACCTACATTATAACCCAAATCTCAGATCTATAGGAGCAATAAATCAATACTGTCTCTCACATATGGCATTTTAAGTAAATTGGCTGCTTCGGGTCAGACAAGGGAATATTCAAACTCATTATGTTTGTTAGAATTAAATGAAAAAGACTTGATAAAAAATATAGATATAAAAAACAAAGCCACTGAAAAAAAAACTCAAGTCAGCACCTGCATTTCTCCATAGTTTCTATGGAAACTAAGAGACTCTGAGACCTGTCCTTTGAGATCCCTTTTGATATCTCTTAGCTCGACGAGATGAGCCCTAGGCAGCAATTAAGAAGTAAACTGAGCTAGGCCCGGGAGGAACAAGGCTGAGAACACAGTTTGAACTCCACGCCGACAATTGACACGTGAGAGATGAGCCTGTTTATACAATTTAAAACCTAACTGACAACAACTCAAAACATTTCTGTCTGTGCTTCACTTCATCACCTCGGGGCGAGTGCATACGAGCTGCCGGATGGGGGTCAGCGTTTGAATTCATCTCTTCAAGCGAGTGAGATGCTGAGGCGCAGCAGTGAGGGGTCTGTCTGCTAAAAGAGAAAAGGGCTCCTATACATATTAAACACAGCCCTGAAGAACGCTGTGTTAATGTCAGGTGTTCCCTACGGTGCAGCAATGTCAGGAGCATCTGGCTCATTTCAGGGAGGAGGGGCAACATTTTTCTTAACATGCTGTATGGCACACAAGAACAAATTAATGGGGGAACATCTGCATCCTTTACCTCAGAGGTAAAAGAATAGCAAAGGTTCTTTGTCAACAGGAGGATGCTATACAAATTCTATATGTCATCCTGCTGGCAGCAGGAAGGGGAAGGCAGATGTGCTTTACACCAAGAGCAAAGCATTGCCATCCCACTTGTTTTTAAAGCTGCTATAACTGTTTTTAATATTTCAAAAACGTAGTGCTGCTAGCAGGAACGGATTATAAATGTTAACTGCACAAGTGCACGTAAAGGAACAGTGTGATACACTGTGCTGTAAACAAGATTGGTGCCATGCATCAGATCATTTCTATGTATTGGCATGTGCACAGTTTTAGATCTAATGATTGGTGCTGGGAAGAAAAATTTGAAATTTTTGAGATTGTAACTAAAGATTAAAGCTGATAAATGGTGATTGATCTGCTAATAATCAATTAAAGCAATAAAGATGCTTTGTTAATTGTTGCTACGGTACAATTAACCACATAACATCATAGTGAGATATGATAGGATACGGTACATGTTATCGTCTGCTTGGGGCATCGGTCTTGGACTGAAGTGCTGCACATATTCAATGTACTGTAGATAATGACTGCAGATTTTGAGGAGCTCAGGGAGTCACATTAGGGACAAGTATAAAGTGACGAAGGTTAAAATGGCTTTGCTGAATGTATGCAAATCAAGGTTTTTAGGCCTTTGTCAGCCTCCGTTAATAAGTTAGCAGGAGGTGCTATGATGAAATCCCTGAGAAAGATGAGGATTGTCACCGTCTTATTATAAAACAAAGAAAATCCTTTGAAACCTCAAATGGTTGTCTTTTGCCGCCAACTCTGCCTGATTAATCAAGTGATAGGAACGTGGCAAAATGACAGTGACATGATGAGATTGCTCAAGGTTTTATCAGGAAGGAGTTTTGAAAGAATATTTTTTTTTTCTTGATTGCAGCCACAGTCAGCAATCCCCGGCTTGGAGACAAAACAAAGCGATTCTTAATTTCCAGCAGTTACAAATGCCAGAACCCAAGGCGCATGGAGGAGGCAGATAAAGTTGTTATTGGCAAATGTCCTTGGTGCAAGCAGAGTGAGCGCTCCGTAATCCTAGTGTGTTATTAGTCTCCCAGGACCCTGGGACTCTGCGTTACTATCACAGGCTGGTCCCATGTAGATAACAGCAGCTCCATTCACCCTCACATCTACTCATAGCTAAATTGACTGCAATTATCAGGGCCGGGGAGCTTATTATTGCCCTCTTTTATTTACACACAGACTCCCGCACAAGCCCTAAAGTTTGTAATGGTGGGGGATGTACATTTCCTAACATGTCTTAATTCTCCATTAAATCCTCTGAAAGAACAGCATTGATCTCATCTGCCTTCCCCTGAGCCTTAATTGACTGTAAAGAAATCAGGTATTGTGCAGTTTGCATTTTCAGTTCCTTATTGACCAATCCAGAAAGTTACATGGACAAACTTGAGGTTAGTTAATTCACAAACAAATCTACAAGGAACAGTTAACTTCCACATAACAGGATGGCGAAGTGCTAATGCCTGATGAAGTGTCCAGTGACAGAAATGAATGAATGATGCAGAGACGAGAACTGTTCAACCTGCAGCAAAGAATCACTGCTTCTGCTAGGTCCAAAATGTCCTGATCATTTATGCCTCGAAAGCATAGACTGTATAATTTATGGACGTAGCCCATCTGTTTCTGAAATGGATTTTTGAAGCAAAATGGCCGGCGTGACCATATTGGAAATGGGGTGGGCTTTGAGTCTCCACACTAACAGCCATAGGGCGCCCAGCAGTCACATGAGCTGAGCTGTGCCTCTGATTGGACGAACTGGCGATCTTAATGTTGTCTAAACTGCCGAGTTAGAAAAAAAATTCCCCTCTTGTACAGTGCCGATAGCGAAATTAGTGATTCAGAGGGGAGATAGTCTATATACCAGGCTGTCAATAAATTTATTTTGGCTGTAAAAACGGCTTTTTGTGGCTTGGTGTGTTTGTGACTTCCGGTACTTCCGGAGCCAGCCTGAAGCAGACACTCGACGAACTGCAGACTTTAGCACTTCCCCATTGTCTCATATTTTTAGACCCAAGGTTGCCAAGACAATATTGTTAATCCATTTACCACATTTCTTTACTTTTCACAAAAAGGAAAAAAAAAAAGATATTGATACGTTTAAGACTTTTTTTGCTAAATCTTTAGGGCATTTACATGAAAAATATTATTCAAAAAGTGAACAAATGCTTGTGTTTCACTTTAAAGAGCTGCAGTTTTCTATTTTAAATGCACAGATTTTTTTTTTCAGCATTCATCATTAAGGGTCTCTGGTAACCTCTGAAGTACTAAAATTACAAGGAACATTTATGTTATATCATGTTAGATGCATGGTTCTGTATATGTGCTGTACAGTTTAACTAACCCTAAAACAAAAACAGTTTGATGTAAAAAGCTCCTCATTTGTCCTTTTTCCTTTATACTTTATCTCACCACAGCTTTGCTTACATATTGCATGTGCTCCGTCTTCTGGTCTGTCTTTTCTCTGGATTCTGAAATACTTCCATACCGCTTATTTACTCCAAAGAGGAGAGTGAATGTCTATGTTATTTCTCTCTCGGCTGCTAGCCATTATCTGGTTTCTCTGCTAGGGGTGTTGTGACTCGTGGAAACTGTTAAAACCAAGAATGTGTGGGGACTTAAAAAAATAGTGGAAGGTAAAAATGGTGATAAATATTGATGTTTACACTTTCAGTCGATTTGACTGAATCGTTGCTCAAATGATTGATATAGCGATCCACATCAATGTATCGTTACACCCTTGGTAAATAGAGTCTAGCTCAAAGAATGCCTTGAAGTGCAGTGAGCTAGAAAACGTTTGCTATTCTAGCAGGACTAAGAGTCAATCATGACAATACTTGCGTAAAGAGAAAAATGACTGAAATGTGATCTTGTGAAGATCCAGTGAAGTATCAGTAAGTTCTGAGTGGCAGTGACATTTTTGCAGCTTGTGTTACATGTGGTGTGTTATGATGTACAAAAAAGGAGACACTATAGGACTACACTAAAAGCTCATTCAGCTGCATTCCAGTATTGACCTATTCCCTAAGTAAGTAATTTAAAAAAAAAAAATTGTGCCACCCAACAGTCGTCATTAGTATGTTTTCAAATGTTACCTAAATTGTAGAATCAGGCTAATGTGTGCATTTAATTTACACCAAACAGCTTATGTGAGAAAGAGGATTCACAAGGAATGTTCTAAAGTAACTAACTTCTTTGTTGTTTAAAGAAATGTAATTTCAGTAAGAAGACAGTAAAAAAGCAGTCAAAATTGAGCTCATATTTAATTCAGCTAAACAATGGGTCACAGAGTCTGTGGGTAAAAAATGTCAAATTGATTTGTGAATTCTGGCTAATGCTAGCAAAGCTAGCACCTCCAGCCTTTGGTAGTGGCTTAAGTCGAGTTTTGAATGTCAGTGTAACCAGAAACAGCCTTTATTCAACTTTATTTCCCTTTTCTCGATCAAATAACTGCCAAAATGCACCGTTTTGAGACATCACCTGTCTTCTGTACTTGTTTACATCCAGGTAGCAGAGTATTATGGCCTTGTGACAGTACCTGTTAACTGGAACTATGGCACCAGATAATGGCTGGTGGTTGGGCTACAGCTTAGACACAACACGACCAGCATTTTGGGCCTTGAAAATTAGAGATATTGATAACTCACCGAAGTGATTCTAGTGCAATGTAGCAAGGATAATGATGTTAGTTGACTAAAAGCGCAAATCATTATTTACCCAGGTTGTAAGAGAAAGAGACAACGGTACCTCTGTTTATTTCTAATATCAGCAAAATCAGCACCAGCATCAATGTTCAGTCAGTGCTTAGAGTCTGCATATCTCCAGCAACAAACAAACAAGTCAACGTGAGTGGCCTTGATGTCAACAGTCACATGCACAAGACAGGAGAGCAAAAACTCTCTTGAAGAGGGCATGCTGCCAAGCTGCATGGAGAACAGGTGACCATGACCCTCTCTATCAAAGAGATGTCATCTGTGGTCACCTTCTATAGGTGAGGCCTGCTTTTGTTTAAAACCTGAGAAAATACAAGGCTGTCTGTCAGGAATTTGAATTCTGAGAGGGCAACAGGAAACTGGAAGGGAGAAATATTAAAACTTATCATTTCTGACACAGCAAGTGTTGAAGCATTTTCAGTCTCATTTGTATTCTGAGTCCCCACAGGCTTTTCTTTCCATTCATCCGAGCATGGCAGCTGAAAGGCTAAATAAAATGAGACTTATCCATATGGGTAAACTGACTTACAATTGGACTTAAAGCAAAGAACGCTGGGAAAATTTTCAATGAAGAAATGGTAAACATTAATTTCCTCGGGGCTATTCCACTACATGAACTGTGAAAGTCAGTTATTTTATCGATAAACATGAAGTTCTTTCCAAATGTTACAAAGAAATCCATTAAGATCATCACCATCTACTCGTAACGACTTGTGCAGCCAGACAGTCATCCTTTATATGAAAGAAAAAACACAGTTATATATAATGCATTAGCTTTATCATGAATAAGTGACTGGTCGTATCTTGCATTCAAGTGCATGACAAAGCACAGCGTAATCATTAGTGATGCTGAAACGGCTCCAGAGTGCCATCCTCTTTGGTTAGGAGCCTGCTGACTGTGGGGTGCAATCGCTCACAAAGCCGACCAGCTGAAAAATGGGCTTTGAATCAATTAACTCTGAATTCTGGCCAAAAAACAGTCAAAAAAGTCTGACATTTTATTTGCATAAAAGGGTTGTCTCAGTAATAGGATATTCATCAAAGACGTCCCTGAATTGGGAGGTATTTTAATGAAACAGCATGCAGTCATACATTATTGAACATAGACCCTCCTGAAACGGTGTGCCTCAAGTTTGCCGTGGGCTGTGTTATCCAAGCTGACCTTTTGAAAATTTAATCTCTGATTACACTGAATGGGAAAATATTGAAAACAGTGTATGGTATAATCTGCAGCTCACATTTCAGCCCAGCTTTACGTGAGCCTTGCAGGAACGTAAGATACTGTGTCTCCTTTTCTGTGTTGTTATTTTGATCAAATAGGCAATTTGAAAACAAATCCAATAGACGGATCTTATACTGACCTTTGAAGGTGAATATCCATGCATATCCCACTCACTTCAGTATGCACGTAAATCTTTGTGTTGGCACCGTTTCATCTGACTGAAACAAAAGGAGAAAATAGATCAACTTCACTCATATAGTTCAGATCGCATGAGGTCTCATTACAAGAAAAAGACCATTACTTTGTCCCTTGTGTCTTTGAGAGCTAAGCGCTGCATGACACAGAGAGTGTTACACAAAATTGTGTGTTAAAATGAATTATTCAAGCTGGTATCTAAAAAACTTGCGATCTTGCTGATACAACATGTGAAAGGACTTGCAGTAACTGTTGAAATATTCATGCAATTAAACACTACATGGAGAGCACAGGGTTTAGAGGAGGTTAAGCCTCATATGCATCAGTTACACATGTCCACAGAAATCTTCTTGCACGAGTTGTATCTCATCACAGAGCAGAGTTCTGAGAATGACACAAGCACAAAGTGTATTTTCAATAAAACAAAATACTCAGTCTTTGCCATGGGCATACAGGAGCTGTTAATTGCCCAGTATGAGCAAAAATGGGACCATTCTGATATCCAAGAGATTCTCCCCATAGGTGTAATTAGATGTGCAGCTGCCAAGGCGTCCCCTATAGAGAACCTGCCATGGGTAACATTTCTTCCCAGTGGAAGCCTGAAGAAGGATAATTGGTGTAATGTTCATGCCCAGTGTTGTGAGCTAATTAAAGCTAGGGGCATTGGCTATCAGATCCTACAAACTTTATACTGTAGCAGATGTCCGCCGGTCTACTAAATGTCCTAAAGTGACCCATTTCAAGTTTTTAAAATTGAATTTGACTTTTATTCACATGGTAGAATTCTTTTTCACAATTCGTCTCTTTAGGATAACTAACTATGATTGAATGAACGGTAAGAGTGGGTATTATTACATAACAAATCAAGATTATGGGCCTGTTTCCACTGATGGCATTTTTTTATGGGCCCAATCCAAGACTTCAATTTCAGAATGCGTCTTATTAGTGCTTCCAGTTAATAAATCACAGATGTCCCACAAGTCTTCTGCTTCTCTGAGTATTAACTGATAAGTTTGTTTTAATAATACATTTTTTGAAATTTATTGACCACTTTTCCAAATGCTCTACACCTTGAAATTTAACAATTTGGAATTGAGAATGCACTGAGTGCAGCAACAAGCTGCCACTGACGAGGATATATTTGTTAATGGCTGCACAAGAGACGCAAAAGCTGCTGTATGTGGACACAAGAACTTTATGATAACTAGCATTTGTATTTCATTGACATCTAAGTGCCCTTAGCACCTCTAAAAAATGTAATACACTCAGCATGCAGACAGATGAACTTTTAAACAAAGCCTTTGATACATAACCCTTGCATTCTCACCATCAGGATGTTAAGATGAAGCCCAATTTGCTGTTAGCTACTGTTGGAGTTGTTTTGGTGGATGCTGCAAGGTTAGCACCTATAGCATCCATAGCATCCATTTGCTATTGCTGTAGCTTTAACAGCAAAGAACTAACGCTTGACAAACAGGTGCTGTGTTATGCATGCCAAACATCAGGGAGACATGGGTACTAAAAAGCCATTTTAAAACTGCAGCAATGGGCTATTATGCATGGACAAACAATTGAGTGACCCAATATCCCCTGAACATTGATATAACAATAGTATACTCTTTGTTTTGTGACCAAAAGCGCAGACAACAACTGAGCATACTAAATTAAAATCTTGTTTTTTGTTGTTTTTTTTATTTAATCATTTTAGCATATAAATTACAGCAATAAATCAACTTTGATGTATACACTTTTAATGTAAGTAGGGGAAAAAAATGTTTAATGTTAATGTTTATTTCCAGATTGAACCTTCTATTTTGATTTACGATTCTGCCCACCTGAGCATGTTTTATCTTAAGGTTTAAGGAGTGGTATTATCTCCAGCAGTGCTTCCTTTAAACTAATTTGTGTTTAACTAATAGCAAGCTGTGTTTCTCAAGCTAAGTGTCCCATTGAAGGAATGATTCAGATTCCCCGCATGGAAATTGAAAAAAAAAAAGGAATGAACATGGATGAAGGTCCAGTTTAACCTCCGCAATAAATTTGAAAAGCATTCAGGAAGGGGAGTTGACTGGGCTGTAATTGCTTGAGAGTGATTATAGCTTTTTATTTAGAGGCTTTTCATAGAGAACAAAAATGAAGCACCATTACCTCGCCATGACTGGACTCTTCTTATCATCAGTGGGATAATTGTCCACAAGTTCATGATCTCTCTACAGTGCCAACACAATTGATTCTGGAAATGAAAACCACTGCACCTCCTACACAGCACTCCCCTCCTGATACAACTCAGCACTAATTCTGAGTTTGAGCTCTCCCACCCAGGAAGACCTTTGCAGCCACATCTGTTCGTCATTTTAATTGGATGTTTCTTACTAATACATGCAGTGGTGTATAACTGGGCATGATTTACACTAATCAAACAAATATCTCTCTTGCTGAATATAAGCTAAGTTTTGTTATGGAGCAATAAGAATAACAGTGATAGTGAAACTTCTTTACGATGAAATACATTGCAGAAAACTCACACATAGATGTCCTTGATGAAGATTTAATAGACACTGTGAAGGCAAGAGCTGTAAAGTGTGCAGCAGGGATTGGTTGCCTGAACTGAGTCAATGATTTCCTGATTGAAGGTGCCTTTCAGGGCACTGTTATGCTGTATAGTTCTGTGAAAGAGAATAAAGGTAGGTCATCAAACTATGTTTTATGCAACTGTTGATTAAAGTTTTAGAGCTTTTAAAAACCACAACTTTATCTTATCCCTGAAAAATCATTACTTTTTCTCATGGCTCTGATGAAGAGTTCTCATAATTTAGGTATCAGTTAAAAGATACAACAAACCTCCTTTTTTAGTGACGCCGTTACTCCTCTTAGATCCAGGCTGATGTGTAGCCAGTTCATTAATATTGAACAGCAAACCGTTTCAGTGGAGCTATTTTATTGATCACCATTTTTAGGATTTTGTGTTGACCTGCAAGGATGACTTAAGGCTTGTGGTACTAGCTCTGCTAGTGTTAGCCTCACTCAGCACATCAATTTGACATTAATTACCCGCAGACTTTGTGATCCCATGTTTAGCTGTGGTAAGGATTTGTGATCAGTTTTGAATGTTTCCTGATGTTTTCTTACCTTTAACTAGTCAGCAGTTTAACTTCAAGGTTCTATTTGAACAACTTGGGTGAATACTTGAGATGTTCAAAAGATATGAATTTCCAGTGTGGTTCAAATGTTTTTTTCCTTATTCTTTTTTTTTTTAGTAGGTTTGTAATTTCTTTGAAACATTCTACAATTTATCTGCTTTGTCGGCCTTCTTGGCTTTGTGTCACAGCTTAAAATAGCTTGCAAGTATTTCTTTTAAAACTTTCACGGAAAAAAGCTCCTCTCCTCCGCTCTTCTTCCCATTATTGAGGTGACAGCACAGGGTTAGGGGGACACAGAAGTAGATCTGGTTCTGATATACGATGGGGGTCAGCTCCAGCAGTCCAGGCTGATAGCAGGACTGATGAGGACAGCAGGCTGAGCACTGCAATCTGGCCTGCTTTAGACCGGCTCCATGGACATCAGCAATGAGATCTCCATTACGCCGTTAAACTGTGTCTGAGAACGCAACCTCGCCATTATGTCAATGTCAGTGGCTTAATGCTGATTCATACAGCTGCACAAATCCCAGATTAACCTCCAAGCTGGGAGACGTTTTTCAGGAGCGCACGGCATGGACAACTTTATGTCTGGAGGGAGAAGCAATAAGATTTTATTTTGATAGCAGAGACAGATGTGTGTAAATCCACATACCTGAATGAACAAGAAGACAAGCACACAGGTTGATATCTACACAATGGAAAAGTGTCTGTTTTCAAAAATGAAAGCTTGCGTACTTTACCTATTTGTAATTTCATAAATTCAACTCTCATAAAATTATTTTGTAATTTGAATTCAACCAAGTTTCATCCTTCAATGTTGAAGATAAAAACTGAAACACTATCCTTCCTCGAAGATAAAAGAGGGAAATCCGAGTCACTATTGTTGAAGAGAGCGCTCTGTGCTGCAGTGCACCCCCGCCCTGGCCTGGCTGCTTGGGCACTAAGAGCTGCAGTGTTCCTCTAAGAATGAGTATTAAGCAATGGTGTGTGTGTGTGTATGTGTGTGTGTGTGTGTGCGTGCGTGCATGGAAGGGGGTGGTAGAAGTGGTGGTGGGGGCATGGGGGACTGGCAGTGGGGTGAGGGGGTGTGTGCTCAGCTGCAAGCCCTTGTGTGCCGCCAAGTGGTATCAGTCTCCTTTTACAAAAATGAATGTAGAAAAAAAGTGTGAATTGTATTTTTAGGAGCGAGCAGGATGTAAAATGAAACATTCATTGGCTTTTCCTCCTAGAGCTTTTCTTTTTCTATTTTCATCATTAAAAACAGAACAGTCTCTGAGAATCACATTAAATGTAAGGGAGGGAATAGACGCTTGTGATGCATACGCATGTTTTTTTCTTGTTCGAATATTAACGAGTGTCATGAACATGCAGTCCAGGCATGCTTGAAGTTGGGGTGTAAGATTCGTAACTTCTCGTGTAGCAGCGGGACATCAGACAGTTCTATACATGCATCTTCTAAACATGTTGAGACATGGTTCAGAAAAATTGCATCAGATCTTCTATGAATCTAAAGGCTACCATCTCATGGACAGATTTTATGTGTGGAAATGTGTGTGTGTCCGTGTCCGTAAATATAAAAGCAGTGAAGAAGTGACATACAACAATCAAAAACACAAAGAAAGCAGATGAAAGTTTCTCATCAGTTGGCGGCTGAGAGGGTTTTTGAAGAAAAAACATTTTTGTGAATAAAAGGTTCTCTTTTAAAGACTTGACTCCTTCATCACAACAGCCACCTCCTCAATCCTGGGCGAAGGATAAGCATCACACTTTGAAATGAGATTTAGCTTTTTGAATTTATTTTAGATCCATGAAATGAACTCTGGGTGGCCCAGTTGTTGAGCAGCACTGTTTTTTAAATAGTTGCCTCTGCTCCTCAGACCTCAGGCCTTTGCACTGTGGGATGCTGAGAGGTTCTGTTTTCACAAGATGAGAAAAGGAAAAGAACAGTTTTACTGGTATCTCACTTCTTTTATTCATTAGAAATAAAAGAACAACTGAACATTAAAGTTCATTTGAGCAGATCGGTGTCATCAAGCAGTGGAGGTGTGTCTCTTCATGATTGCTTGATATGACTGTTATAACATTAATAATAATGGAATGAATTGAGCATGGGTGCTGTCTCAATAACTTTACCCATGGGTTTCCATGTTGGCAGTATGTGGCTTTTAGCCTCTTAGTAATCAGATACATCGTGCCATAATATTTCAAAATGGATGGGTTATAAAAGTATCACCTCCTGTAAACAGCACAGAGTGAACAGAGGGTAAAAAATGTTTAATTCAGCTGTAAAAACAGACATTTTAGCCAATCTCAAGTGGAAACTGGAAAAACTGCAGCTTTTTGTAAACCCCTGCACTGGTTTTATTTTCTTTACCACCATCGGTTGTTGTTTGAAGGAGCTGAGATCTATTATCATTAACCCCATCTCTGCATCCAAGCCACCTCTGTTATGAAGAGCCCAGGTATATTGATCATTTCAGGACTGTTAAACATTAGTATCCATCTTGGAGGAGAAAAGATTTGCTCATCAATCGGTGAATTGAGAAAATGAGTTTAAAGACGTATTTGAAACAAAGAAAACTTTCCTCTTATCGTGAATGTCAGACACGTAGACCATACAACACCTCGAAAACAGGCTTAGAAAATGTTTTATGAGGAAGGAGAGCCTCCTGATAGTTCTAATTCAAGGACACTCACAATCTGTTTTAATGATGCGTAAACATTAAGGACAATTCCAGACGTATTTCCAGCCCCTCTTTAAGAGTTTTGCATCACAATGACTGTGCTCCTAAAGGAATCAGTTTTCTGCAGCTTTAGTTTGCCAGCTGCAGCGCAGAGGAAATCTTCAAACACTGACTGATTAAGTAATTAAAGCATGTCCTTTGAACAGAATAAAACAAAACTCTTTGACGTTCCAAAGCTTTGAAAGGCTGTGACTGAACAGTTATCGCATTCAAGGTAGACTGGTTAACGTGTTGCGCACTCACTTCATTGTGCTTTTTGACTACCTGCTCTCTGTTATATTGACTTTAAAGGAGATTGACAAGTCATTGTTTTAACTTTGAAGCATTCTTCACAGTTTTAACACTCATATCCAAATGACTTGTGTGTGTATGTGTGTGTGTGAGAGAGAGAGAGAGAGAGAGAGAGACAATAGTTGCAGTTTATGTTGAGAGGTATATGCGAGTTAGTATTCATTCAGGAGCATTTCCAAAATGTATACAGCTCAACAGGATTTCTGTTTACGATGGTTCCTTCAATCAGCGGTCCATGGTCAGCATCAGTACTTTTCAGGTTGTAATGCTAGCTGTACCTAATGCTGTTTTGTATTTCTTGATCAACATCTTTATTATAAAACGTTTCACTTGACCTAAAAGATTTGTTGTGTTAAAACTAAAAGTTTTTTTTTTCTGCTCTATGTAGTTGTGGCAGATGTTTCTGAGAGTTGCAGTTGTTTAATCCTCCTCAGAATAAAGGAAAACAATCACACCAGTGATGTCATTTTTACTCTACAGTCAACTAAGTGCCGATGTGCTTCTTGTTCTTCTTTTTTTGCATGTAACAGCAGATCACATAATGTCACCTAGTGTATCAAAATTGAAGCCTTCATAATAATCAATGTTTATTTTTAATTTTTTTTTGTCCCTTAAAATTAAAATGACATCCTAGTCATTTTTACTTTCCCCTGATTGCAGTCGTCCTCTCTTCTTCCTTATTTGAAAAATTTACAGACTGTCACAGTCCCTTAGAGTTAACTTCATTTGTCTCATTTCGACCAGTGTGCATCTGTCAGCTAGTTACATGAACTTCCTCTAACTATAGTAGCCCTTCAGTATCTGGACACAGAAAGCACACTCACCTTAATATCCCTTGAAAGTGCCAGATAAATTTAAACCAAGAATGGATACACTTTGGGAATACCAACCCAATACTTGGTGCGACTTAATTTCTTGAAAGGTGATACTGAGGGATGTAATTTCTTTATAATAAATTCCAGATTTACCACGACACACTCTCCATCTGATAAGAGTTGAAGAATACTGTATGTATAGCGTGTTGGTCTATTACTGATCTCTATCTTCAAAGCTCATAGAGCCGAATCAAAGGCAGTGAAAGATGGCCTCCCTTGGTAGCATGGGACGTGAGCTGAACTAATCAGCTTTGACAAAAAAGATTGGAAATATTGTCTGACATGAATGTTGCCAAGAGCTTTTTACCTTCCGTTCAAGACAGATTCATTTAAATGAAGCCATTGTCATTTCATTTATTGGATTGACTTTCACTTTCTGCCTGATGACGTGCTGTTAACAAACAGATTTGCAGCTGCCTAAAAACATCATCACCACAGAGAGCCATGAGGAGTTGATGCTTTTCTCCAAAGCTCCGATCTGCAATCACAGCTGACTTTAACACAGTATATTTTTGTGCACTGCAGGGTCATAAGGCTTGTAATTTTGGCATAAGCCCACCCGAACAGAAATAAAGAAGCAACCACACAAAAGAAGGACATTGGCTGTGATTCCTTTACAGTGGGGCAGACAGTAAGATTAGCAAAAAGCAGCGTCCTAAACTTAACAGAGACAAAGGATGATGTGGGAAGGAGTTGAAACAAAGGATGCAGGATTAAAAATCATCTGTATTGCAGTTCAAATAAGCACACTGAAAACCTCAAATGTTCTTCCCCCTCGCTCAGCCGACAAAAACATTTTGAAGCTCCAATTTTTTGTCAAAGCAGCACAGCAAAGAAATATCATCCGCCCCTCCTGATGCAATAGTTTAACACTTTTTTTGTTCTCTGTTTTGACTTTCTCTGCTTCTGCAGGGTCACTTCATGCTTAAAGATTTCCCCAGACTCAGTTAATTCTGTTTTTGAACTATTAAATAGCTTTTTATTTCAGAACAAGCCATCTGTTCCAGTAATGTGTGATTGGCAGTAAAATACTGTTTCTGAAGTTTTGAGCTCAAGCCAGGAGGGTCGGTCGACCCATTAAACTGTGATTGCTTCTTCATTACGTTGGCCTTTTTCAGAACTGCTGGATGGAAAGTTGAAAAGCAGCAGGTTCAGGCTTTTTATCGGCTGTTTGGAGATGAGAGTGACACTGTGTTTGAATATGTGAGTCACAGTCCTGTGGACTCGGTACACCTCCTCTCTCAGCAAAGCTAACTGGGAATGCAAGTTTCTTACACCTGATTTAAGAGACAACAGATGGTAAAAGGAGTTCGATGTAATGATAAATTGAAATAAATTCTCTCCCGTATAACTCTCGGTTTTATACTATTCACAACCATTTACTGAAATGTTTTTTCTTGTTTATTGTTCTTTAGGGACTTTGTAGAGTAGGCAAAGAGACACTTTCATTTCTTATTGATGTGGCTTCATTTGCTATACATTGGTGCTGTACTAAAACAGCAGAAATGACTTTAGAAAAGTTAAATATAGGAAGTGTATGCATGAGAAGTCAGAGGATTGTAGAAAGGACATGACATACAGCACATGTAGTCTTCAGCCTTCAAGCCTTTCCTGCCAACATTGGCAAATGGCAATATGAATCCCCTCCGTTAAATATGATTTAAAGCAAATAGTCTGTTGCTTCATGACATTTTACTCTACGGGGGAAATTAAATGTTTGATATGTTGAAATACAGTGCGGATTACAACGCTGAGGATTAGGCTTAACCAGCTAAGCCTCCCCTAATCACTCCATGTTAAACAGGATTGGTGACTGTGTGCAGGTGAGCCTGTTTATTAACAGTTTTGTCAACCCTGGAGCATAAAAAAAGGCCACAGCACCTCAGGTTTGTGCAGGCTTGGCCAGATCTACTGGTGAGACGGTAATACTATATGGTCCTGTCCAGCCATTTATCACCTTCCACTTCACTATTGTGCTGTGTCGCCAGAAAGATTGCTGGAAGACTTTGGAATGGATGTGCAGACTTTGGTTGTTAGTTATTAAAAGGAAAAAGGATTACAATAAGCACACAGGAGCCAGTGTTGTTCTCCTGTCTCTGGCCAGTTTGTATCGTAGGTTTGCTGTGTTTGACAGAATGATAAAGCAGAGGGTTTCTGCAGGCTGTTTGCTGCTGCTTATCAGATAACCTGTGCAGACTACAAAACTCAAGTTAAAACACTCGGACAGACAAACGTTATTGTTTGTTTTACTCTACTGATATACAGCTTTTACTTAAAGATAGGTCGCATACATATATATACAGTGCTGCTTGAAAGTTTGTGAACCCCAGAAGACATTGTCACTGTTTTTGTAAAAAACATTAAAATAACCTTATTAAATATACGTCCAAATACCAATTTTTATATAAAACATTTTCAAATAATGGACACACACACAGAAAGAGATATTTTCATTATTTAATTCAACAAAAGTGGATTATTTGACAACAACTGAGAATTTAATATGTGCAAAAGTATGTGAACCCTTGTAGTTCGTAGCTTGTGTTTCCTCCTTTTGTTGCTATTACTTCAACCAAGAGTCTTCTGTACCCACTAACCAGTCTCTCACATCTGCTTATGGGGGGTTTTGCCCACTCCTCCTTGCAGAACTCTGCCTGTTGAAAGAGGTTGGAGGGACACCTGGCATGTACTGCCACAACATTTCAATGGGATTAAGGTCTGGACTTTGACTGGGCCAATCCAGAGTACAGATCCTCTTCCTCTGACGACAGTCCTTTGTAGTTTTGCTGGAATGCTTTGGGTCGTTGTTTTGTTGCCAGATCAGATAGGTTTCTATTCAAGTCAACTTTCACTGGATCTGGTCCGTTGCAGTTCAGCAGCGAAGCTGGTCCAGCAGGTTGCAACTAATCCGCAGCAGTCCTATTTGCCGGGTGCCAGAGCTGTGACGCGTCAATTTTGAGTAGAGAAGATCGAGCAGGACAGGAAGTAGGGCTGTCTTAAAAGAGCCTAAGACTTTCAAATTAAACAAACTGTGTCAAAACTAGATCGTAGCTTTATCAATGCAAGAAAACAACACAATGAGCGAAGAGACTCCAGGAATCAACAGGTTTGAGGTTTAACAGCACAACATGAATGAAGAGAGGCTTATTAATGGAGAGGGAAGTGTGAAAATTCTGCGATCTCGCGACTCCAGCTGTCTGGCAGTCCTGTAGCTTTTTGGACTAAACACACAGCCAGTGTGATTGTAAGAAACGCAGTCAACATGCAACGCAGACGTAGCCAGTGTATTTTAAGTGTTACTGTGGAGACTCAAAGCCCGCCTCATTTCCAATATGGCCGCGCCGGCCGTTTTGCTTCAAAAATCCGTTTCAGGAACAGACGGGTGACGTCGCGGAGGTTACATCCATTACTTATACAGTCTATGGTACAGTGTAGTGTCCCCCTCCCCCTTTCTTTAACACTGTGTAAGTGCATGGCGACAAACCACACCAAACATGTCTGCTGTGTGGAACGTTTATACAGTCTGTGAGAGTGATGTTAAGGGGGGGGGGGCACATTGAAAGGCTTCAACACAATGAATTTAATACGACATTTGAAGAACAATAAGTGGCGGAGTATGGTGAGTCAAGGCTCACATCAGAAAATGAAAAGAAGAAGCCGGAGCAGCAACAGTCAGACGGCAGCTAACGCAGCCCACGCTCGGCAACACTTGCCTGTATGAGCGTGACAGTCAGAAGGCTAAGCAAATCACCCGAGCAATAATTGAATTGATTAGGCTAGATGACCAGCCTTTCTCAGTGGTGGAAGACACCGGATTCCACCGACTGCTCTCTCACTTGGAGCCCTGCTATAAGCCCTGTCAGAGCTCCACCAGACAGTCTCACATTGAACATCTCCTTGAAGATGGTGTCTCATCTTCTATAAGTTTCACGAGTGATATCTGGAGCTCGGACGTTAGTCCACTGTCGATACTGTGTTCAACAGCTCACTGGACTGATGCATATTTTTAACTTTGTAAAACTGTTCTGCACCCAGAGTAGCAAGAAGTTACCTGTCTGCACCCTGCACAAGTGTGGAGAGTGAGCGCGTATGCAGTGCTGCATCCGACAATATGGATGAACACAGGAATAGACTCATTAATGAAAAGGCAGAAATGCTCCTCATTATTAAAAAGAATATTCCCACAATGCTTATCGCCAAGTCATAGGTATTTAGGATGTGCAAATGCTGTTTAACATTTTTTCAGTTCAAAGCAAATGCACTTAAATTTCAGTTGTGCAGTTTTTCTGTTTTAAGGTCTTTAAGACCATATTTATGTTATTTAAGTAGCAAATGGGTTATTTTTTTCCATATGAAGCAACTTACCCATTGTATTACTTCTTTTATAAATAATAAGAAAGGGAAACATTAAGTTGTTTTTTTCTTTGACAGTGCACATCAGAGTTTACTCATGCACAAAACAGTGAGCCATGCTCTAAGGACTTTTTGATATAGTAACTTATGATAGTCTATTTGAATGCAACCTGCATTTGACTTTGAATGTATCCTATTTTACTTCACATTATTTTATTCTGGCAATGTACTTAAATTGCCTTCTTGTTTATTTGACTTTCTGCACTATTTAGCCCATTGAGAGCCTTAATGTTTTCAGTCTGTTAACGATTGTGTTGCTGATCAGGTAAACTTAAGTGTTTTTCAATTGTCTTTTTGAGAGAATAGTTGCTGCATTAAGCCTGCAAGGTCTTTGTTCTTTTGGTGTTGAAGAAGTAAGTGAAATTGTTTTTATCTCTGTGAGGATGTGTGGTTGACCCTGTTGCTCATTATGATCCAGTCTTCTAGAAGCTGTGATTGGTTGTTGCAAAAAGGGGGAAAAAAGACAAACAAATAAATAAATAAATGCACCCTGTGCTTCTTGTAATGAGTGGACAGTAAAATCAACCGATCATATAACTTGGACTGTATTAAGAAATGTGTTATTGTGACATTAATTTTATCTCATGATGATGAAACTCAGCAAAGTAAATTAACTGTGATACAGCTTCAAAATGTTTGAACTTACCTCATTCACATGCCGATAATTTTAATTTGCTTATTGTTATGTTTACTGTCCATGCTGGTAATTTTACTACCTAATGTATTTGATATCAGTTGTGGATGCAGACTCAGCTGTCAGCAATTCTGTGATTAGTGGCGTCTTTATAAAAAGCAGTTTGATTTGGCAGAATGACCAAAACAACGAACGAAAAGGATTAAAAAAAGAACTAAAAAGCCTGTTTGGGAACAGCTCCAAACAATACACCCTTTATTCTGCTCAGTTTTCTGAGTGTGGTCCTTCTAAGTCATCTGTTATTTTTTGATAAATTTACCTCAAATTTGTGATTTGTAGATGGTAGACTGTAGTTAATGTGGCAGGACTACCATAGACAAACAGGCACTGGCAAAATCAATTAAAAATTGTAATTTCTAATGAAATAATAGTAGTTATAACTGCTCTATTTTTAGTAAAGGAATGAATATTTGATTATTGAAAATAATGGCCCATCCCTTATATTAACGGCACATGTACGATCTCTTGTTGGAAAAGCCTGTTTCACAGGTAGGGAACACACAGGGGGATGCACAGCCGCCAGTTCACTCTGTCACTCAGAGACAGACACGACATATCGAGCATCCCTTATGCAGGTTTTGCAGCAGTCAACCAGCCGACTACCACTGCCTCCTCCTGTATCAGTAATATTAGGGATGGAACATGTTACATGAAATGTGGCCAAGTTAATATCTTCAGGCAAATAGATGTGACTGGAGGAGGGTGTATTACCCCAAAATGTTAGCTACTGTTGATCCATTGGCTTTAACATATCTGCTGTGGTGATGGAAGGCTGTGTAATGCTTTGTGACAGCTATGAAATAAAGTAAACCCAACCCCGCTGTGAGCAAGTATTTATCTATAAAGCCTTACATTCTGATGGCACAAACATTCAAAAATGATGACAAGCGCTCTCTTTTTTCATCTTGAACAAAATATAATTTCATGCTGGATTAACTACATATTGACCAGGGGTAAGGAAGAGTAATCTATGGGCACAATTGAAGCCCCTGGGCTGGAAGATCTTCATCAATTCACTCTGTTTCAACACATTACTGGAAAAAAAGAGATGAGAGGGGGAGAGAGAGAGAGAGTTAAGAGAAAGTGAGACTGATTTTGGCTTGTGACCTGAGGGCTGTCGCGTGCTTAATCTAGACACATTACTTCTGACATTGCAGTCTACATTGCCTTACACATCTATGATTAAATCCCACTATTTTACATTTTAATTGCTTTATTACCATGATAATTCAGGGTGTAAGAAAGACTTATAGGTCTATAATAGTAAGACATCCCTGCATAAGCTCCATTATAGGAGGACAGACAGCTGGTCAGTCTTTTAGACAGGTCATCAAATCCTCTTCTGTTCTTTCGTTGGTTTCTGCATCTACTTACTCTGTAATGGAGACCACAGCTGTACATGTGACATCCTGGGCTTTAACTGACAGTTGGGCTTGTGTCTCGACTGAAGATACGACCTGACTCGAACTCTCTAAACTAAAAATAGGACCTCACTGCCCACGGCTTCACTTCAGACTTGGAGCTAAAGTTGATCAGATTTGATGGCCAAGAGCATTTAATATCAAAAAGTGCTTCACATGCAGTATCGCTGTTATGGACACTGCATGAAAAATGGATTCTGTAATCGGGATGTGCATTGCAGTGTTTCCATAGACTGAAAATAAATAGACACAGGACTACTGACTGGCATCAACTCTAAATTCAGATTGGAAGAATTGGCCTTCTACTACCACTAATTCCATCTCCCATGTAAACACAACAGATACTATATGATACCTGCTGCAGCCTGTGCTACTTAATGCTGTCAGGTGTCAAACCCTGTTTTAGATGTCTCATATTTATTAAGGGTTACTAAATGTTTAGCATTGAATTAAGGCAGATTAAAACCCTGACAGGGTGAGCGGGACTTCACAGAGATATCGTGTTTCACCCATTAATTAGTCCATTAACACCAATGTATCCCGTACTGTTTGCTCAGTTTTGTGAGTTTGTGTCATCCTTTTAACTATTTCCTCCATTTTTCCCACTTAATTCTTAAAAACTTAAGACTGATGGCCTTAAGTTTTTATATTTTAAAGGAGCTGTGAGGACTATCTGTTTGAATTGGACTGCAGCAACACTTTTAGGCTTGAATCATGTGCACACTGTTGTGATGACATGACTCTTAACAAGGTGTGTGCTAGTTTTGGGTATGAATGGGGATCGGATCTCCTTTTAACACTATTTTTATTTGTTCAAGACAACTTTTTACCAGATTCAACATGACAAGGTAAGGTATTTATCAACGGTCCAGAGCGCTGTTGTTTGAAATGTGACAACAAGCAAAATTTGTCAGTTTGTACTGTAGTTTAGTAGCCGGCTATTTTAGTGCAACTTGTAGCCAGGTGTCTGATGTGTCCGTAGGCCAACATGTAATGTTTATGATCCCTTATACTCTGTTCATCTACCAAGCAGAGTTAATGTAACCTCACTCTTCATTTTACTGAATGACTCTCAAGTTTGAACAGATCACTGCAGTATAACTGCTGCATGTGGGTTTGAATAAACATGATCATAAACAGCTTAGTCTGTGTTTTAGCCTTTGGCCCATGTTCTATCAATCTCCTGTTTAGCTTTTTTTCTGCTGTGACAGTCCAGCTCTAGTATCCACCATCACTACAAAATTAATCCCAGAAATTATTTTCAGCAGAGAAAAACACAGATCTCTTTTCTCACTACTAAACTTTGTCAGCCGGAGCAGTGTTGTTATGGAGACTTTGAGGTGCCTAAATCAAGCTGGCAATCTGGGAAGCTAAGAAATAGCATTTAGAAATGACCTATATTGGGGCTGATAATCTCATTTGAAGTTGTGGATTAGGATCAGACATTTATCTAGAAGTGAGACTTTTTCAGGATCACTTAGAAAGTCCTTGCACTCCCCCTCTCTTTCAGTTTAACTCACCGTGTCACCTCAAGACTCCTTGCAGTGGTGCTCATAACATTATCCTTGTACTTTCTCTTCAAAGGGAATTTCTTATTTTCTATACATCCTTTGATTGTATTGCAATTAATCAATTATCTCGTACCATGAGCCATGTATTGTATCACATGTGTTACCCTTTGATTACCTCTCCTACTGGAGACTGGTCTTATTTAACATAAGCCAAATGTTTTCTGTTTTTCTTCACTTATATCCTCAAGGTGCTGAAAGTAAAATCTAATGCTCTTTGACTCCTCTATGAGATTTGGCCAGTGTAGGGCAGCTGCCATGCAGGGTGGCATTGTTTTGAGCTGTCTGTCATCATTGTGTCTGGAGAGCTCTGGCTCACATCCCAGAGATGCTCAGCACAATCTGAGCTGTGTTGGTCAAGGCTGCATTAACTGATTGAGTACATATTGTATTTATACTTAACCACAGCATGTTCAACAATATGCTTCAACGACTTCAGGTGATGCACAAAATACGATCATTTTGTGTTGTTGAAGCTAAAACCAGCATCATGTTGCTATCACATGAAATCCATTCTGAAGACAGAAATCTTTGAGTACATGAAAACAGACAGAAGGACCTCTTTGAAAAGTCACATCTGTATTTCTAAAATCTCCTTGTGTGGATTTGAATTATTCATGTTTAAAGAGGTGGGTGGCATTCATCACGGGCTGTACCTCACAACATTGGCTGAGCTCAACTACTGTACCCATAGCTACACAGATAAACAGTTACTTTGAAAATGCATGATGCAGACTTTGCTAAACGTGTTATATGTTGTCGTTTGGTCATGCCCTATGTCACCTATTGTTACCTGATACACTGTGTGAAGCCCACGGATAGTGGTTGCCATTTTGGAAATGCTGACTCAACCTGGCTTTGGGTGGATATGATCACAGGCAAAACAGTAGAATTCAGGAAGGCCTTTAGCCCGCTTGCTAACAGCTACAGTATGCTCCCCATCACTGCAGAGGTTGAAACCTTAATATATTCAAATCCATCAACTCATAAGACACCCCCCCAACACACACTAAATAAATAAATAAATAAACAAACAAACAAACACAAATAAATAAATAAATTTTTTTAAGAATTGAATAGCTGTGTATGTGGCTTTCAGAAGTCATAGTTTTAGGACTTACTGTGAGAAAACAGATTGTCTCTTTATGTAGATGCCACTGATATTACAGATTTTAAAGTTTTTTATTTTATTATTTATTTTATTATTATTATTATTTTTTTTTTTTTTTTGCTGGAACATCATCTTCCCCAGCCCTTCACAACAAACAGCAAACTGTTGGCGTCTGTCATAACAGCCGGACACAACAGCTTAACAAAGCAAACTACAGTTTTCTACATTAAGACCCTGTGTCAATGCAAAACAAAGCTCTGGCCTCTGCTAAATAATTGTAAGAGCCAATCAGGCTGATTGGAGTGCTGCAGTGTATGCCATGCTTTGATTCAGGCAATCTTCAGTTGATAATTGCTTCAGTATGAAATCTAAATTCATCACTTCTTTGACACACTCTATTATGCTTCTGTGTTCACATAAAACCAAGTTGATGGCTCTAAAATTCCACATATCATGCACAATAACAGATCATGATGGGTGACGGCACCACAAGAAGAGCAAGAATATAGGCAATTAGCATACCTCTACCATCACAGCGAACAATTTCCATGATCACCAGCTGGTGCCTGCTAGCGTGTACACCTGTCTCGCTAAAAGTCGCATGCATGGTGTAAGCCTCAGTGGCAGTCCGTGGCTCTGTGCCCTCTGATTGCTCCTAGTTATCCCCAGGTTTCTGCTGAGCTGACAGGCAAGACACTCAGGCCAGATGGTCAGGGCCCTGAATCCAAGCTCAGAGTTTACAGGGCCACTTCCTGAGCTGCTTTACAGTGGTAGTAAATGGATGATTTATTAGAAGCTGTCCTTATTGCATCAATTTATGACCAGTCAGTCCAAAACACTTGACTAACACATTTAACTTTTCAGTCTTTAACATCATCAACATTACAGTCACAACACTATTATTAGTCTGGTAAAACTGTTGAGGTTTTATTGATAGGGCTATCGTTTTAAGTCTGGGTGCAACAGCTTGTTATCAGATACATGTTTGTAGACCAAAAAGATAAGTACAGTAACGTGTTATTAGTGTCATTCATTGCTGTTGTAAACCCCTCTAACTGGTCATAAATGGGGAAAAAGATGGTTGTCTAATTGAATTTATGATAGTACTAAGTGGGAGTTGAAGCCTTAACCATTACAGAAAAAATATACTATTCAGCCCCCTCGATTGGCACTTGATAGAAAAAAGTAACAGTTCAGAAATCACTATTTATCCATACTTTTCAAAAATAGTTAATTGATACTTTTAATTTTCTTCAACAACTCTCACTTTACAAAAAAAGAAGAAGAAGAAGAAAAGAAAGGACTCAGTCAAGAGGATATTGATAGAACCATAAGTTATTCATGGAATTCCAAGTGAGCATAATTTTGTGAACCTCACCTCACTATACAAGCTTGAAAACAGAATTTTCCTTTTAGATGTATTAATAATGGATCACTATACAGCAACTTTCTTTCCCTGACTCCAGAGATTTGAGACTTCTTTCCTTGAGAAATGAGGGAAATCATTGGCATCTACCAGCCCCAGGTCAAACTCATCAACACGTTCTACATCAATGAAGGGGGAGCTGAATGCTAATGAAGGTGTCCTTGACTCACTCACATTTAGTTAGGTTATCTGTCCTAAGATCATTAGAGAGCAGTTTGACAGTCTACAGGCTAATTCACTATGGTTTTCTTTGTTGAACATTTTGTCTGGCCTGTTTTTGTCTGCCTCTCTTTTTTTTTTATAATATTACCAATTTCCCCTTTTCATGTTCAGCTCTGTAACTAAGCTGCCAGAGCTCAAAACTTGGATCAAACAGAACTCTGTTCCTTATCGTTGTGGCCACAAAATTGTAATACGGTTTTTGATTTCATACAACCTGAAGTTGAGAAAGCACCACACAGTGTTAAACCTGAATAAAAATGAGGACCAAAATTTAATTTTTGATCATTTTTGATGGGGACGAATGGCAATATCACATCAGATCCTTCTGAGCTTTGTTTCCACTCTGACACGGCATTGGAATTTTAATTCAAGTCAATATGTCAACTCACACTGGCTTCACTCTGTTGCTACCAGCTGTTTGTCAGATCCAGGAGGTTGGAACATCAGAGAGGCAAGACTTCTATCTTTAATGGAGGCCAGAGCAATGATGCATCAGTTTACACAGAGCAGATCAAGCGGGGCAGGAAGTTACACACTTAAACCACATTAATACATCCTGTTGACTTTCAAAACAATATGATCGACACCAGATCATATTTAACTGTACTTTAAAAAAACAAAGAACAAAAACAGAAAAAAAAACAACATAATGAGTGGAGCGAGGCAAAGGGTCAACAAGTTTAAGGTTTAACAGCCCAACGTGAATAAGGAGAGACTCTTCACTGGGGTGGGAAGCACAGGACCACCTTGGTCTCTCAACTCGAGCAGTTTGTCGACTGGACCGAACACTAAATTAGAGGAGAGAGAGCTGCTAAAGTCTCTTTCACGCTTGCTCTGCGCTTCCCCTGATCTACTTATTGCCCAGGTTGAGCTGCATGTATGAGTACAGATTCCTTTTCACTCAGACTTTTTGCAAAAGTTTTTCCGCTAGCACCTTTTAGATAGAAAACCAGACAAAATCTTGGAATGCAAATGTGTGAACGCGGCAGATTATAGTTAGGAACTGATATCACAAACGAGTGGAAAGGGTAATGATGTTTTTCTCATGAGCAGAGTTTGGCTTCAACCTGCTCTTCACTGCTCCGCTTAGCTGTCTTTGCCTACATGAGTCAGTGATATAAAAAAAATCTGTTGCATGCTCTCTTCAATCACAAGTGAGTATTTTGAACTGGGAGATATCCAACACTGATGCTGTCGTACAGGTGTGAAAGGCTATATTGAAAATGTCAAGGCCTACATGTCCTGAAATTATCTCGAAAATGTCAGGAGTTCCATGGGTGAGTGGGGCTAAAGTCATGTAGAGTCAGAGGAGATATCCGGGCTGTTTTTCCTGTCTGAAGCCTTTTCATAGTAATGCACTTACAGTTTATTCCTACAAAGTCATTTCTTCACACTTTCCATGAACTGCACTCAGCTTCCCCTCCCCTCCTCCAAGTCCATATGATGCCCTTCATCGTGGTTGTTCTCCTGCATGTCCATTAGGAATGCCATCTCTAGAGAGCCACTCAGAGGATTCTCTGTGCAGGAGGCCAGTAGAGCGTGTGATATCTCCCTCAGGTGCTTTGTCAGAGATCTATTAATAGGTTCCCGGGACATCCTCCACTCCCCAAGTCCCAACACCCCCCACCAACCCACACCCAACTTGCAAGCGTCCACACATGGGCGCACCTTTTCGTTGGCGTGCCCAGTGAAAAGATGATGAGCAGTCAGCCGTGATGCTGTGTTTATATGAGAGACCTGGGATGCTAAAAGATGCTATGCTTGCTCCCTGCAGGCGACAGGGCTTTTATTTCCTCTTCAGAATTTCAAGAGGCTGTTCAGCATACAGTGCAGAATTAATGTGATGCAATATATTACAAGAATTATCAGCTCTGTAATTGAAACCATGTCAGTATTTTTTATTAAACAGTGGTAGTGTTGCTCGCACCTTTCACACAAATTATCAACCATTTGTAGATCTGCTATCAGGATGATGTTAGCGTGCATACACTATCCTTTGAAATATGGTTGTCTAATAAAACATCCCCTTCTGGGACTCAATTCATAAATTGGTACGCAGCCCACATCCAGCGTAAATCAGGACGAGAACTGATGACATATTCCCTTTTTTGTCACAGTTTGTATTGCTCCCCTCAAGCAGGTAGTATAATGTGTCAAGAGCCACGAAAGAAATCAAGGTCTTTTTCCAAAATGCACTGCAGTTTTTCAACTCCCAAAAGTGTAATCTGCATCCTTTTTGGACAAACCACTCATGAACTGTTGAAGAATGATCTTAAAAATAAAAATTCTTGCTTTATTAAATCTTGAAGCCTGATGTGATTGTTGTCTGTGTGGTTTACATCTGTCATGGGTTAAGAATATGATGCTAATATATTTGACATCTGTTTTTTTTGCTTTGATATGTCAGGAGCAGCCAAAGGCAAAGATGTACTTGTGTGGGGCATGAACTTTTTGACATTTTCTGATGCAACCATGTTTCCTAGTCCATCAGATGTGGTGAGCGCCGCAGTGAATGCTTAAACCTGTCTTTTTCAAAGTCAGTAATACGTCATTGGAAATGCTTGAATATAAATGAAGGCATGTAAATCCAGTTAGCTGGTGAAAGTGTCAACACAGTTTCCTCAGGAATCCCCTTCCTGTGGTCTAAAAGTGAGGAGACATAATCAGTCTTAAAAAACTTGACTAAGTCATCAGAAACAGGTTTCTTAAGTTGAGTTACTTCAAGCGAGAATGGGACAAACATAAAAAGTGAGAGAGGATGGAGGATTAATCACTGTTGCCTTGCAGCTTTTTCTCCCAGCCGACCACAGTTAACTCCCCCGCCTCTGTCCTCCCAGACCCAAGCTAGGATCGGAGCGCTTTGTTTATGTTTCACTTAACCAAACCCACGCAGCATCATCATCTGAAGCCTAGAGCATGTCAAGGTCAGACTATATAAAGAATATTATCATCTCTTTAATGTCTTTCTGAATCTCAGCTAAACTAACCTACCACTGCAGCTAGGATGTTAAATAACTTGTTGGTAAATATCAGCAATGCAGTTTTTACTGCTTCAGCTGGATGTCCATTTAAACACACTCAAATATCACTTTGTGCTTTGTGTAGTAGAGCAGCTTTACTGAACCTAATATTTAAATGCCTGTTGTGCTTTGTAAGAGAAGAGTTGATTGGAAGTCTTTGCTATCAGCACCTGACCTTCTTGGATATCAGAAGACATAAGATTTATCATCTCAGCAGTGGTATACAACTGTTAGCTTACTCACCTCAAGACTTGCCACAGTGACTCGAAATAATGTCTTATTCACCAGGAAATGATTGGTAATGTGTTCCAGATTTTTCTATTAGTTCTAGCTCTGAGCATTTCCATTATGATGCATTGTGTTACATTGTTTGGCTGTGTGTATCAAATATGACACAAAGAGACAATAAATCACTTAGCACTGTAGTCTGCACTGCAGTGTGCTGAATTGTCAGGTGGTCCATTTAACTGCAGATGAAGAGCGCCTGCTGGAGCTGAAGGGTTTAGTCATCATGCATTGTTTTGGTTTTATTTTTTATCCCCACACATTTTGTATAAAACTTTCTGTACTCTGAAAATGCACATATGTTGAGTTTCTGTGTTATTTACTCTTGCCTTAAGGCCCTCGGTAAATCCGTGCCAACTCAAATTCTTGAACTACCTTCACCTGAATCCAATTTTAATTGTGCAAACCCTGGCTCTGCTTCACGTAAAAACACGCTGCCTCACATGGCTCATATGTAATTGTTTATGTCAGTGCCAAAAGCAATTATTGCAGCTTTTCAAAGGCAAAGTATTTCTTCTTACGGAGAGCACAACACCATTTCAGTTGTTGAGCCAAACAAGACTATGTAAAGTTATTTTAATATATCTTTGCATGAGATGTCTACATAAGTGGATATTATCTGAATACTAATAATACATTAAAGTGATCCCAGAGTGCATGATGGAAGATGTCTCCCTGGTGAGGTCAGCTTACATAGTGATGAAAACCAGCATAATTAAACATATCATTAACACAATAACTCTGGAAATGTAATTAAAATAGTCTAGGAACACACAACCATCAGCTGATCATTGCATAGGCTAAGGTTAGCTTAATTTGTCTGCAGGAATCTGTCAGTAATGACAATCCTAACCTTGATGTGCTCTTCTGAAGTCCAATTAAGTCTGTGTGATTGCTCATAGTGTTGCCGCATGTAAATCAGTCAGTGCTCTCGGTCTGCTTCCACTTTTCACAGTCAACTGTGTGGGTGAAGGATTTTGTAATTGCAATCACACTGCATTGCATCACTCTCATTAGAAAATGTAATATTTGAATCAGTTCTAGCATGTTGTAAAATATGCCTCAGAACATACCCACGTGTTTGTGTAACCCAGCTCAGGTCAAGTGTTTCTAAATTATATCATCAGATCCATAAAGGGGCGGGACTCTCCTCAACCTCGTCTCTGTCATACTCCTGCCTGTTTTGTTTGGGCTTGACCGCTCTCCTGAATGACACTTTGAGCAGCAGTGTTGCAGTAATAAGCCTCATTCTCTGTGCATATTCCTTTCCTAGAGAGAGTTGCTGCTCTGCCTGTCTGCTCATCAATCTGTGTCCTTGTAGTTATAAATCAATCACAAAGCTGCGGCGCCCACGCCCACAGCCGTCTGGAAGTGCGGCTAAGATTCAAACAAGTCAAGCAAGAAGCCTCGTCTCAGTTTAATAATGTCTCCACTTTGAAAAATCAATGTCTTTACCTATTTTGTCACATAAAACAAGCTCCTGTAAACAACTGGTGTCAGAGCATATCATGTTTGATGTGATGATGAGATGCTTTCGCTAAATCATATCATCTCATGTCAGGTTGAGTTAAACAATTAATCCAGGGCTCTGGTTTTGAGCTTCTTTAAAGGGTGGGGGGTCTGTGAGAGATGAATTAAAGAGAGACTGAAAAGATCACTGAGCTGAAGCAATTTTATGCCCAACAAAACCAAACCATTCCTGTTTGGTAGACTTTGGTAGTGTCTTTTAAACTTCATACTCTCACATTTGAACACATGATATGAAATTATTGAAGCTTTGTGAATCCATTTTTTTTCCAATTTCTATTAAAATTTTCCACAAATTCTTTATTTCTGTATAATTTTCTGATTGACAGTTGAATTTATTTTTTTTTTAACCAAAAGTCTAGAGTATTTTTTTTTTTTTATCTATCTATGTTTTATTAATCGGTCCTTTAAGCCAGCTTATTGTTTGTAGCTCCGGATCACAGCTACCTGCAATGTAATTGAGTAATACAATAGACAGGACAACAACTTTCCTATGTAAAGCCAGAGTTTCCACTTGGTGACTGACTGCAATAAAGGTCAAAGGCCCGCCTCCTTTATCGTAACAAATAGACCAGATTGGTCAGATACTAAACGACACTAAACGCAAACAGGATCTCTGTCATTGCAGTTAGTTCTCATGATTTGTTTGCACGTCTATCTTTGTATAAGTTTAGTATTTATTAGTTAAGATTTAAAAAGGTGATTAATTGACAGCTCTGTTGACAATGAATGTGACTATGACTGTGGTGATGACAGCTATCAGAGCAACAAGTGTTGAAGGACAGTATTTGGTATTGTCTGTGTTGAAGGACAAACATAATCACCATTCTCCAGCTCAGAGCAACACAATGGACTTTCAGTGTGTGTGTGTGTGTGTGACCTACAGTGAGCTTACAGTACAGACTGCAGAGCTGTGTAAATCTCAATGACTTTTCTTTGTAATCCAATGAAAGGAAAGCGCTCCATCAAGGTGAAAATGAAAGACGAGTCAAAAATGGTGAAACCGTAGAAAGTATCTCATGAATAACCGGGTTGACAAAGGGGGCATCCATCTCCAAGCAGGCCCTGTTATTTTCATTAGTGTCTAAAGAGGACAGATTGGTAGGTGTGTAATGGGAAGGCACAGGGCGGCTTCATGCACGTTTCCTCTGCCATCACTCTGTCATGCTCGTTTCATGGCAGACTACGGCTCGAACCCATCAACACATTATCATTCAGGTAGAGCTGCTGTCTGTATCAAGGACATGGGCGTTATCATGAGAATGAATTGCCGGATGACATCAATGAAACAGATATCTTTTCTCCAGCAGCACGTGACCTTTCTCTCATTTCTTTTCAAAGATCTGTGCCCTGCGCTTTCACTTTCTTAACTAAGGTTTTAGCACTGGACAAGGTAACACTTGCACCACACGGCATGCACTTACTGGACACAGAAGCAAGTTATTTAGTCACATTCAGAAGTCTGTTTTCTACAGACAGCTGGCAATGTTAAACCTATATCCCATCATTTCAGTCAAGGGATGCTGTTTGATCTAAAGTGAACATTGGGCTCACTGGTATTCCAGCTCTGTGGGTGGGAAATGCTCTTCTCCACTCTCAAGCAGTTTCACTCAGAGGAAGGCACCCCTGTGCTTTTAGACATGTAAATGTAAATTGCAGGTAGGTGGTTATGCTTTTCTGCCTCACTGGATGCTGCACACACTTGTGATTGGGAGACCAGTGCCACCTAGTGGTATGATTCAATACTAAAGCCCAGCTTGCTGTTTTTTTTTTTTTTTTCTTTTTTTTTTAACAGCACGAGTGGTTCAGTTGATTAAAGCTCAGTTGATGCATCATCATCAGGTTATTAAAAAGGTCCATTAAAAACTGGTCTGTGTGTTTGTTTGATGAAGTATTTTACATCTTAAGCAAAGTGGGAGAATGACTCAGAGATTTATCAAACAGAAATACAAACAGTACAACTGTGAAAACAGCTTCTGTGGACAGACAGCCCTGTTACTGTTGTCGTGACCACTTAATGGTACAAGACTGAACTGGGTTCATAAAACCCCAAACTAAGGAATTATGGGATGCTGCATTAAGTGTTCATAATAGAGATTTTAATGGTTTGCAAATCTCTTAAACCATGTTATTCATTGAAAATAGTGCAAAGATAACCTATAAATGTTGAAACAGGGCAGTTTTATTGTATAATGATAAACACATGTCTGTTCGAAACTTGATGCCAGCAACTGGTTTAAAAAGATATGACTGAGGCACAGTTACCTTCATTTTAAAAACACTCTACAAATGTTAACCCAGAGGACCAGTTTCTGGAGTTTTAAATTGTGAAAATTCCCTCATGTTTCCTGATGTAGGATTAGCTGCTCAACGGTTCAGGATGTCCTCATATACGAGTGATGAGTCAGGAGCAGAGGCAGGCCAGTTCATCACCTGGACTGCTTCAAAACCTGTATAATGGTGCCTTCCCACATGTGTAAGGTACCAAAGCATAGAACTTATGCATTTCCATCTCACCACCTACGCTGACGTTAAAGCTGTGTGCTTATAACAAACTGGTTTTATCACAAACAATTTAAAAAAACAACAACGTTTTTTTGGTAGATGCAACATTAAAACAGTGATTGCCCATGCAGTGATTTCCACTAAGGAGCCATGTCTGGTTTTAATGTTATGCCATTTTTGGGCCTGGAGATTATTCATCCAGTATCGGTTTCTGGTCTTGTACAGAGGTTTATCTGGATTCCCTGAATTCTTTAATTACATTTTGTCCTGTAGACGATTAAATCCCAGAGTTCTTAACATTTTTAAGCTATATTTTTATTTACTAACTGTGCTCCTCTTCACATCTGTACATCTCAGAGGATGATCCTCTGGGATGCCTTTTTAAAACCGAGGCATGTTTGTCACTGTTACAAAGTAACCTTATTGGAATGGAAAACATTTTATTTTTCCTGTTTCTTTCTTTCTTTCTTTCTTTTAGTATTTTGGTCGTCTCTCTCTCATCTTTTTTTTTTTTGGTGATGTCAATTTTAAAATCTGTATATTTACAGCTTCAATATTTGATGATGTCTTTTACACCAATTTTAAATACATCTATGATTCGAATGATTTGCACACCATCAGAATCTGTTCTTTTGAACATTTGACAGTGCCACAACTCTTTTAGAGTTGGGGATTGTAAAAGGCTTCACTGAATGGTTGTAGCTTGTTTCTGTTCATGATCCTCCAGATACATGAACCCAGGAATCTATTCATCCATTCAGTGCTCTTTACAGTGATTGTGTTTTTGTTTTCCCCACAAGTTACTCACCAAAAATCAGCTGCACACGGTATTGAACAAATCCAGGCACAAATTGAACAGGGAATTGTGCACATGTGCTCCATACACATGACATCAGGTGGAAGAAAGTTTAAAACCATTAGCAAGATGGATGTGCTGATTGAAGTAAAATGTTAGGAGTATTGGAATATTAAAACTTTAAGGTGAGACCAAATTCAAAGCTTTTTCTGGATTACAAAACAGTGACAAGAACGGCTCCTGCCTACCTGGAGTCCTTCATCCAGGTCTATGCTTCTTCTCGCCCACTACGCTCTGCCTGTGAAAGACGCCTGGTGCTCCCAGCCTAGCATGGCTCTAAATCTCTTGCCAGACTCTTCTCCTCTGTTGTTCCAAAACAATGAAATTAAATACCCAACTCATTACAATCCGCAGTTTCTTTCTACTTTTAAAAGATGTCTGAAGACTCAACTGTTCAGGGAACACTTAATCTGACCCTCATTGTCCTCAGGAGCAGAATGAATTAGAAGATCTAAGACCCAACTCTTTGTGAATGAAAACACTAAATGTTGTTGAATGTTGGACAATAGTGTTGATATTGAATTATAAGTTCTGGCTTAATTTCATTTCAGATAGGGGGAAAAAAAGTTAAAAAAAAAAAAAAAAGGTACTTCTTCTGACACTTGATGGCAGCACCTGTGACCAAACAAACTTGAAGCACTTTGTTGCACTTACTAAGGTTTTTTCCTTCAGTCTAAATCCTTGCTTGTGTTGTACGTCGCTTTAGACAAAAGCATCTGCTTAATGAAATAGAAGAATTGTAGAATTCATGTCTGGTGAGAGATCTGAAAGAAATTAAGCTCTGCAAAAGTGATATTAAGAATACAGATCAGAGCTTTAGAAATGAAAGAGGCATGCTGAAAGTAAAATACTTTTCAAACACTTGACTTCTTTAGAAGTACAGAAGCTCATCCCAGAATCCTCTCACACCCAAGGCAGGCACTGGAAGAAATTTAGAGGCGATAAAAATTTGCAAAGCCCAGACTCATAAATTTTACATGACAGGTTATTTCCTTTTATATTTAACTGTGTTGTCAACTCACAAGGTGCGGCAGCAATAAGCTGCTTCATTGGCTGGAAACAAAAAAAGCTTCAGTTTTCAACTTTAAATTGTCTTGGAGTGCAAATATGTTTGATGATTACATTTCCAACTATTGAACAATGTTCAGGAGAGTGCATGAAAGTATTTGTCAGCAAAAGCTTAATAAACTGTTGCAGTAAATTAGAAAGTACAACCCATGCATGTTTGATTCCTGGCTGAGAAATTAAAGGTGCAAGAGCATCACTCAGCGGAAGAGGCTTTGCAGTGAGTGAGAGTAAGGATTCTGCTTGTTGCTGAAATGAATATTCTAAATGAGGAATTGATTGGCCATTATAAGGGACTAGCACTCTTAATTTGCTTGTAAAATGTGTCAGAAAATACATTTGCATATATATTACAAAAGCTCCAAGACACAAGAAGCTTGGGCAGAATTCAAACCCGTGTAGCTACAAGATTGAATTACATCGTAATTGAATCCATCAGTTATTTTTAAATAGATTAAAGATTGAATTGTGTTTCTGAGTGGCCAAAAAGTTTATTAAAAACCTATTTTATGGTCTTTTATATCCTGTGTAGCTTCAAGAGACTAATTTCTGGTTGCTATAGCATTTTGTACAGCAGTGAAACATTTATTTATTTATTTCAATTCAACAAACCAGTTTTAAAAAAAATCTAAAATTTCTTTCGCTCTGGCTGAAACCACACAGTATCCTTCCCTCTCTGAAGTCCTCTCTTACTTTTTCCATGTCTCTTATCATCCTTTCCACCACACACTGTATTGTTCAGCTGATGATGAATGACCACAGGGCTTGAAGCCAGAATGAGCTCTCGCTGAAGACCACACGAATGCCACACTTCCAATACCTTCTCCAGAAAGATTCATTACTGTAATTAAAGTTCTGTTTTCGCACATTCTCTCGCAGAAGTCACTACTCGCAATCACTACCGGCTCCCAACAGAAACAAAGTCTGCTGCAGTTCTGCTAGGGCTACGAGTGGGTGGCTGGACTGGTTTTCTATTTTTATCGAGGTGGACATCAACAGCTTGGATAATCAACTCCAACAGATTGCGCTCTGAGAAACAAATTGCTTCATTTAAGCATGAAAATGATTGAGCAAAAGGATGACAAACACAGCGGAGTGCATTTATCAAAGCTGTTTACATGAGACACAAATCACGGCTGCTGAATCCACTTGAAAAATTGCTTTGTTATACTTACAATTTATCATTGACATGTTGTGTTTACTGAAAAACAATCTGTCTTATGACAGTCGAGATAGATTCAATATGTCAATTATAAACACTGGTCAAAATTAATAAGAGGTTGAGTCTTGCCTGCACTGTTTTTTTTCTATTCTCCACATTTTATCATTCAAACTTAAAAGAACAAAAGTTTTTTCTCAGACTGATGATGTTCTTTTCCAGCCACACACCACTACAGTTTGTCACTGTGTGCATTTGCATACAGAGAGGTGACAAATCAACACAGGTTGAATTAATGAGTATCAACTCATAATGAGTGCAGATGCATCAATGCGTGATGCATTAGAGGTCACTCAGTGGTTTAATGAGCATGATGAAAGTCAGAATATGTTATTACTCATCATGTTTACATGGTGGTCATATTCTTCTTACCTTATACTTGAGGGTTAACCGCTCATGCCATTCAAAGGATAATGTCCTCCCATTGCACATAAGACAGTGAAAATTTAAATTGACTTTAAGAACTAATTTCAAGGCATTAAAATGCTGTTAATCCATTATCCACTGTAATTCAAAGCTAAATGCAGCTGGATTTCCTTTTAGCGAGGAAAATTCTGACTTATCCCTGGATTTTCCATCCAACAAAGCTGGTTCACTTCTCACCAGGATAAATCACCGTGGTAACTTATGCTGAACGTCTAACCTGCTCCAGAGCAGGTTAAGTTCTGGATAAGAGATCAGCGAGTAGAAAAGCACTACCTCCTGACCAATCAGCTCCCTCGAAAAATTGCCTGCCCATTCTTAGAAGACCCTCTCGATGTTGGTGTGCGGATCGTGAGAGGAGCGTTTAGGAGATAAAGATTATTTAAGGAGAGATGTGATCCGTTTGATGTCCATGATGACATCATTTAAACGAGGTTCAGATTTTCATCAAATGGACTATGCGACATTTGTCAACTGATGCAGCCATAAATAAATAAACTCTGTTGATTTCATTCATACAACAGAGACAGAGTGAAGAAATTAAGCCTTGTCACTGACTGCTTTGAAGTATGTTTTTGTACTTGTCCCACGTCCTTTTATAACTTAGTGATCAGAGTACTGTCTGGTTGACATGTGGCTTAGAAAAGGTAAAAAAAAAATAAACCCCATCAAGAGCCTGTCAAGATACCTTGTGTCGGAATTACATGTACTATACCTATTATCGTACTATACCATGATCACCATTCGGCCGTTTTAAAACTTAAAATCACAGAAAAACCTCAGAAAACGGACATGTGATTGGCTCATTAAGATTGAGGGTGGAACTTAGCAACAGGTCAATTGTTGTTTGTATGTATTGCAGATGTGCAAAGATAGCTGGCTTCCTGTTTCTTTACATCTACTGTGTTGGGTTTTTTAATTTCACGTTTTAAAGGAAACCTGTCTGTTTTTCATCTTCACACTGCAGCAAAGGAGCTTTTTTTTTGTTATTTTTCTGTTAATTCACCACTACCTAGAATTTTTTTCCAGAAATATACTAATGCTGGGAATACACTAGATCCACTTTGGGTCTGGCTCCACTCTGTTTGTCTTGACTGCGTATGTCAATTCAAGCCAGCTGTGTGTTCAGTCTGGCACCTTGCAGGACTGCCAGACAGATGGAGTAGCAAAACAGAGGAGTTCCCATGCATCCCACTCCATTGATGAACTTCTCCTCACTCATGTTGGGCTGTAAAATCTCAAACCTCTTGACTTCTGGTCTGGCCCCATACATTATGCCGGTTAGTTGTTATAGTTGAGCTAAATACAATCTTGTTTTGACATGGTTTGTTTTGTATTGAAAGTCAATGGCTCTTTTTAGGTAGGTTTTATGTACGACTTCCTGTCCTGCTCAATCTGCCCTACAGGGAATTAATTCTGGCATCTGGCAAAAATAGGATGGTTGCTAGTCTTCTGCAACCTGCTAGAGCAGGGATGCAGCTGGACCGCAACGGAGCTGATCCAGTGTGAGATGACATATTAACTTCGATAGAAACCTATTTGATCTGGTACCGTTACAGAGCAGAGCCGGACCTGAGATGCATCTGGTGTCACACTACTCTAATATGAAACAGACTTTAGGCACAGGCACGGCCTGCCTACATCACTATGAAGGCCCTGTGTACATGCAGCGTGGTCTCATCAGAGTCAACACCGTGAGAAACAGAGAACAGGATTATAACTTTGAGGACCTTTTTTTGCTGCATCGAAGCACTGCATCGAAGCACTGCATCGTAGCACCTCTCCAAAGCGTGCCAAAGCAGAGAAGTAAAGTGTGCCTGAGCACGATATACTTGGGGTCACACTGGCCAAACGAACTGGACTGAAGCACTAAATAACCAAAGCTGAATTAAACATGTAGCTAAGTTCCCTGATAAACTTTACAAGCTATCGCTCACCAATAGTAGTCGTTACCGGATAGCTTAAACTCGAAAACATTCATAACCAAACAATTGCCAGAAATGACTAAACAACTTTCTGAATCATGTAAACTTGTGAAGTTTAAAATAAAGCATCAGTGCTAACAGAAAGATTCAACTACTAATACACTAAAGTTAAAGTTCACATCAGTCTGTGCAATTCTTTTGGTCCTTTTGACTAAGTGTTGGCCTGCTTCAAAGAGAACATCAAGAGGACAGTATTTTACTAATAGAAGTTTTTTGTTTATGCTGTGAAAATTTTCATCATTTTATCTTGCCTTTCATTCACCGTAGAAATTTAGAATGTAATATTAATGATTTACTAGAACTGGCTGCGCAATACACTGGCCAGCAAGTGAATAAAGGGAGCACCAGCTGGGTGGGCCTATCCTGTCATCTACTTTGAGTGGGTGCATAAAATCTATCAGTCTAATCAATAAGATAAAAGATGCTGATTTCTTGCTGCAGAGCCAACATGGCAGTTTTGCTGTCCTCAGTTCTTCAGAAGCTGCTGCTGACTGAGCAACAGATTGTTCTTTGTACAGAGACTGCTGAGCTGAGGTCACAGTCAGTGTGTATTGATCAGGTCGAACGCTTTTGATGCTTCTTATGTGAATTCTCAGAAAATGTCAGTTTACAACCCTCAACTGCTGAGTTGAGATCATCCACTCCTTTTTCTAAACCAATCGAAGGTCTCATTGATATTTTTGAGTCTACCTATAAAACTTCCTTGTTTTTTCATGGGCATTATTTTTTAAGCGTTTGTTTTCAGGCAAATGCTTAAAACAAGCACATATATATATATATATATATATATATGTGTGTGTGTGTGTGTGTGTGTGTGTGTGTGGGACATTTTCAAAGTCAATAGCAAAACAAGTCAATTATAATGCGTCTCACATAATATGGAACTGCCTGATGTTTCCTTACATGTCTTATTGTGTAGCTTGTGGGATATACTCATAGAATGATTATGAATTCAGTAGTGGTTCTACAAAAATGAGCAATATGCATTATCTATAAATCTGACACACATTTAAATATTAGAATACATCCGAGTCTCTGTAAATACTGTCACACAATTTTTGTTACATTAGAAGAGCTGTGGGACTGTTAAAATTAAAGGAATTTTGTTCCATTATACAAAAAAAGCACTGATCCATATTGACTCAGTCATACCTCTCAGCACAAAGATGTAAACTTGGAGACCTCCACACGTTTAACATTGTTTCTTCAAAGAGCAAAGATATGTTTCTTTATGTCTGTATGGTCACTAAAAAAAGTAGTCATGGCAAAGTGGATTGAATCTTAATGCATCATCATATAAGAATGGATCACTGATGCAGTGGAAATAACCAGGTTAGAAAAGGTAGCTTTCAGGCTGCAAAACCAGCAGAAGTACACAGAAACATGGGCTTCACTGTAAAATAATTTACTATCACTATAGCAACAAACAACAACTAAAGTGTTAATCAATATAAACAGTAAAAATATGTGCAAATATGTACGTATGTGGGCATATGTGTGTGTATGTGTGTGTATGTGCGTGTACTTGGATGTGGTGTATATGCCATGATACTCTAGCTTTTTTCTTTTTTTTGTTAGGCAAATGATTTTCTTTTTCATTGTCCATTAAGTTTGACAGCCTACGATACGTTGAGTAACTGACTCCCTTTTGTTAATCATGTTTTTTTTGTCTTCCATTAATGGAGATTGGGGTGGGATGGCGGTGGGAGGAACTGGTTTTTATGGTTGATGGAAGAAGGAGGAACTTTGCTTTCTTATTTATTTTGGTTGTTATTGTTGTCATTTTTCTTTTTTCTCTCAGCTTTATGGAGAGCTGCATTGTATGTTTTGTTTTGTGTTTTTGTTTGTCTATTGGGTGCTACTATAAAAAAAAGAAAGATTAGAAAAATAATTTAAAAAAAAAACCAAGAACTGACAGAGGAGAAAAAATGAAGAACAGCTAAGACAAGTAATTGGATAGATTAATCTAACCTTTGCTTAAAGTGAACTTGATGTAATTGTTTTTGTTTATTCATTCAAACAGCACCATCTCTACAAACCACACAGCATCCTGCTTTTTAAGTGTAAAGCAACCATAGAAAGTTGCTCGGGGATGTCTGGAATCAAGAATGATGTTTCAGTGAGATGAGTTTAGCCTGCTGCTCCTCGTTTGTCACCAACTTGATCTTCACGCCAAACGAATTTTCCATCTACGCTTGGTATGCTTAAGAGATGATTATTAAAATGAGAAGCTTCAGTTTGTTCTACCTGTTTTTGTCCTTGAATTTCTCCACAGGCTTTACTGTCAGCCTACGCAGGCAGACACCCCAGAGCCTGAATCTTTAAGAATTTACATGCCAGGCTTAGGCGACTATAGAGACACTGATGAAAAGAGACTGAAGGTCGAATTAGAACTGTGCTGCACTAAATCTGTCTTAAGGGCAGCGTTGCAAGACATTATTCAACATGTGAACCAGCAGTGAAGTCTGTAACAGCATCTATACATGAACTGTTACTGGTAATTACTGAGAGACAGAGCTAAGACTCCTCTGTCTGGTAATTAGGTCCTCCTTTGGGACAGGAGATAAGGCCAAAGGAAAGGGTATTATGATCATGATGTATATACTCTAATGCACAATACTATTCTGCAGTGCACTTCTAATTTTTTCTCACTTGTGAATTTATGCTCACAAAGTACTATTGACAACTTAGTTCCTTTCTTTTGTTTCACTCAGAGGCACATATCAAGTGGTCCACTCATTAGTTTATCGACATCGGCTCATTTTGGGTTACTCCTTGTATATCAGAGCCTTCTGGAGAGTTAACTACCATCCTAAGCCCGTGTAAGATTTCATACCACATTGTGTGTCGTCATGTTGAAAGCAGAAGCTCAGGAAACTGGCATGGAGTTCAAAGACTGAAGTCTGTGATTTGGAAAGTAGTGCGTATGCTTGACAGATTTCCACAAAACTCTCGCCATTTCCCTAGAAGCAACATTAAATTCTGCTCGCCCAGGCAGCCATATTTTTTGGATTTTCATCTAAATGAGAATTTGGAAAGAGCCCATTTGAAACTCTCATCAGGATTTACTGGCTCAGCGCCATACAGTTTTAAGGTGTGAGACGATAATCTCCTCATCAAACATTAGGTTTAATGTTCCAGCCACACCAGATGGCACTAAATGCATACAGCGCTGGGGCCGTACATGAGAAAAGCACAGTGTTGTTTACTCATGCCTGATTTGCCTTCTGTGGTCTTTTGGTTAATTTGGCGTAATAATTCATTCACAGGTAAATGTACTTGGAGCCACTTTGAGGAGGGTTAATTGATTTTAAAACGTTGGTCTTAATTTGATGCCTCTTAAGAAACAAATCTGACCAAAACTGAGAAGATGAACTATTTTCAGATTGTTAACCTTTATGTCTGTCATGATGCTTATTGGGGAAGCCCTAACTCACTAGAACAAACGGTTGCTTGAATGAAGTGACAGGTTTTCAAAACCTACCAGGTAATGTGACTTCCTCACTCACCTTCCTCAAAATGAGCTCAGTTTTTGTTCCTGTTTCCTTAAAAAAAAAACACATGTTGTGTCATACAGTGCAATAAAATGGACCTACATTTTGTCATCCAGATGAATGAAAACTTGATCATGCGTCACTGGAGGAGTTCCATGCCGACTGACCATTGTAATATGAATGAGGCGAGAGTAGTGTGTTTAATGTGTTGCAATTATGCTCATATAACTCAATCGAAGAAGAAAGAAAAAAGCTACTCTAGCTCTTTCTCCTGACACAGGAGGGAAAGAAGAGGCTCTAGTAAAATCTTTGGAGAGACTTTCAGCTGCAATGGATGGACTTCCCTGTCTGTGGAGTCCTGTGTGATAATTACTGACCATTGTGTTGAATATTTATATATTTTTTTATTTATTTAGATTTTATTTAATTAAAACAAACAAAATTCAGAAAAAAAACAAACATGAAATCTCAAATTTTGAATGACAAGGAGCAGAAAGGAAACTCATCTCCTATCTGTCTCTCTTTCACAAAACATTAATTAAAGCAAAACAAAAACATTAATTCAAAAATCATTTTAAAAATATAAGTGGGTATGTATTTCTGTGAGTTGTAAACCCGTGCGAAACATGGCGCTTGCATAGCATAATACAGAAAAAAAGACCCAACTGTAGTTATTGATATGGTGGTCAATATAAAGTGCATTGTTTGATCCAAACCATCGGGTTTGTGGAGACTTACCCTTAGTGAGAACAGAGCTGACTGAAGAGCAATGTCTTACTTTTCAAGAATTAAAAAAAAAAACTTGTTTACCACAGTTTGCCTGCTTCAGCTTCTAAGATCCTGAACCTGTGCGGGTTGCATGTTTTCAGCAGTGTCATGGGTCTCCTGCAGCTCTGACACAGCACAATTCGTTGCTGAAAATATTTGACACTACACTTTTCTGAAGCTCTTAGACCTCAGCTGGCTTGGCTATAAATTGCTTTTTGCGAGACAAGACCCAAGCTCCATTACCCTCAGTGGAAAAGCTTCTCATGGAAGGAGTTGTCACCTTGAGGCAGATCTGTTCTCGCGACTGACTGACAGCGCTCCCTTTCTCCCTGCCTGCCTGCCTGCCTCTTTCTTTCTTTCTTTCTGGATCTCCATCTCTATCTCCTTTTTTCTATCACTTCAGCCTCTTGCTCTGCAGTCTGTTTGGATCAAACTGCTCCGGCAAGCATCTCTGATTTTCAATCAATTTCAGGAACAGCACCTCTCAGTGTCGTCTGCCTGCCTGTCTGTCAGTCTTCAGAGCAACCACTGCTGGAGGGAGGGAGTGCAGAACACATCAGGGACGCAAAGTGATAGCATTCACCATTTACATACAAGTCTGAAAAACATTCATAGACCACACTACAGCCAGTCCTCCTCCTCCTCACGGCTATATTAAGCACACTGTACAGTATATCAGACTTCTGAGGTGGAAAAAACACAACTTAAAGCAAAGGAAGTGGTGTCACAGTGCTCATTTTATCAAACAAATGCACCCATGTGTGTCTGAGGCATTCATCCACTTCTCAGTGCTTGTGATGTAAAGTGTCATCAGAGCTCGGCTCTGTCTGCTCAGTGACCACAGCTCTCCTGCAGCCTGATTAGATGGCATGCGAACAGCACGGTGGCCTTTGATGCATTAGACAAGCCCGGTCAGGCTGACCAATTATACCAGATCGCCTGCTGGAATCAGTCAGTCAGGCAACGATGCCGAGAAAACAAGAGAGAATTTCAAGTAAAAGCACTACATGATGAGCAGATTCACAAACTGTGCATCCAAGTGTTTGTGAAGTTTAACATCAAAACCAGTGGTACTGATGTAAAGCCTGTTAAAAATCATTTTCTTGTACTGACACGTTACAGATTTACACTCTTCATCTTCATTAACTGGCACATTAGCATGCCCAAATTGATCTCTAAATAAACAGTAAATATAATGGGCTTGAGAAAAGCATTCTGGGTCATCTAAAATTGGTCACCCACACCAGTTTTTTAACCCTTACAAAGTGGCTTACCTTCCTGTTGTTCCTGTTTCTCTGTCTGTATGTGTTTATACTTTTGATATTTCTCAGTAGCACACTTTAAATATGCACAAATAACAGCTCACACTTGAAAAACATTTCAGTCAAAGTTTCATCATCACAAAGGGGGATCAGGTGTTGCTTGTTGATGATGCAGTATTTTACAAAAGATGACACTGGCAGCAACAACCCAGATAAAGAATTTAAACAGCAACATACTAAAGGACCTCTTTCTCTCTCTGATCACAGAGCTTGTGGGAGTTGCTACTGCTTGTCAGATTCAAGGATCAGGAAGCTGCAAGACATCCTTTAAATAATAAATCACAGATGGTGACCTTGTGTGGACTAAAATAAAAAATATAAAGCTGGTCAGCATTATTCTTGAAAATATATTTAGGCCCTGACTGTGCTGTCAGTGGGAATCAAAAGTGTCTGTGAATCAAAAGCCAAGCACTGTGAAAACAAACAATGATTTCCATGTGACATTGCATACTTAGAGACATACTTCCCTGGAGGGCCAGAAAGGCTGGACTCTGCTGCCAACTACCTGTTTAAAAACAACAGCAACAACAACAACAACAACAACAACTTACAGTTGTTGTTCAGTTGGACGTGTAAGCTGACGAGGAGTCCGCGCTGGGTTCCGCTTCTTAAGGATCCCATTTGAGAGAGAAAATCCAGAGAGGAGGAGGTTGTGAATTAATGCTGTTAGGCTTCCTGTGGCAGAACAATAGCAACTTTAAAAGTTTACACATCTTTGAGCAAGTTTTTCATGTATGATAATTTTAAAAGAATACTTGATTTTTTAATTAATGTATGTGTGGTTGATATAGCACTTTTTCTGATAAAGTTGGTGTGCATGGAGTGACATCAGCTGTTTTTAAACTTATACTGATATTCTGGTGAAAAAGTGGTCTTTAGATTAGTTATGGAGAAGATTAGTATTAGTGTCAAGGCTCTGCATGAGTGATGTCATGCACCTCAGCTATATGCTGCATTTTGAAGGGACAGACAATTAAAGAGCCGGTGCTGCATCTTTATAAAGTGTTCAATAGGGGCTGTCGTTTTACTGACTTTGGAGTTCGTGACCTGACTGAAAACTAGGAATTGGACTCTGAAATGAGAACAGGCTGATTTTAAGTAAGTGTAGATGAGGCTGTTTAAAATATCATCTGTTTTTATCAACGCTTTCTAAACTAAAGTGTGAAGAAAAATTCACCCTTCAACCCCAGATGGATATTTTATTCAGGACCACCTTGAACAGTAGCATCCATTCTCTGATTACCATGATCGTCTATAAAAATCCAGTGTTTCCATTCATGATGTAAAAGCTCTAATCTAACTCCAAGAAACTGAATTACAAATAATCAAATACCTGCTTTTTTATGACAGTAACATCATGCAGTGATGATGCATTCATACAAACTCTGAATCACACATTTGAATCTCTTCTCATGTAATGGAGGCTGTTTTTATAAGTTGCTTTTGGGTAATGTCAGCGTAGTTAGCTACTTAATCAACCAGGCTCTGTGTCACATTAATAAAGCCCCAGAGAAGTAAACAAATACGTTTTCAGCTCTCATTAGGATGATTTCCGCGCTGGTAGAGCGGGAGGAAGCTGCTGGGTAATGACGTGCAGATCACAAGGTAATAAATTAGACACAGCCAAGAATTAACAAACTCTCGATATTTCATGGACAGAAAAAATATGACTGGCGCATGAATGCCAGCAAAAAGCACCTTGCATGTAAAGAGTAATGAACATATAGGGAGGTGATGAGGGCTGAGGGTAATGATGAATAATCACCTGTGGAAAAACATAAATAGCCGCTAATGCTGAGCCATTCATAAATATGAAATAAAACAAATAAAATGTGCTACCTTGCTGTCATTGATGCCTGATCAATGCAGAGGAAATTGCTGTGAAATAAGTGGGAAAGCAGAGGAGGAATATAAGGTCACCTCGCATCAATTTGTCAAGATTGTGCGCACCAGCTAAAGATTTTCAGTTTTATGAGAGGCTTTAAACTAGAGGAAGAGGATTATGAACAGAATCCTTTGTAATTAGGTCCACTGGGCAAAAGTCTTAGAAACAATAAACTTCAGAGGAAGAAAAAGTCGAGGTGATTGGACGTAGAGGAAGGAGACGGAAGACAAAAACATGCCTCTGTAATTAAGAGACGATGCTGCATTTCATGTTACAGAAACTGTTTTTTTTTCTGAGGTTGTTGCCCCAGAGTATTACTGGATTATCCTTTATGGGTTGTAATCACAGCGTAAAATCAGTCCATCCCTACGCCTTTCTGGACAGTTGTGTCTGTAGCTGTTCGTCATGAATGACACATCCTCCGAGTGCACCATCTCTGACTACCTGAACATTTGTGCATCCTCCAAAGTCCTGCTCCTGGTCCCCGGCTTTGGCTTGAACATCTTCATCCTGGCATCCCTGCTGTCTTGTCTGCTCAACAAGCAGAGAAAGATAAGAGGCAATGTGGCCATGTTCATCCTTGGAAGCACCTGCTGCAACCTGGTCAACCTGAGCCTGTGGCCCATGACGATATACTGGAAGCAGCACGGGCGCTGGCTGCTGGGCTCGCGTGTGTGTGAAGTCATGGTGAGTGCCAAACACCTGACCAGCTCTGCGTCCTACCACTATGTCTCCTTCATCACCTTCTCCATCTACCTGACGGTGGTGTGTGGCTGCAGACACCTGGTGAACAGCAGGATGTTCCTGGCCCTGCAGCTCCTGTTTCCTCTCCTCCCTGTGGGGCTGAAGGAGCTCACCCTGTGGATCCTTGGCCTCCATGTGGGTCACCTGGATCCAGTCAAGCTCACCTGCTTCTCCTTCATCAATGATAGAATAATGAGGGTGCTTTTGATGGTGAAGGTGGTTCTATTCCTGCCATTAAGTTTGTACTTCTACGCTCACATTCTTTACACCATCGTCCAGAGCACCAAGGTTATACACAGGAGTCAGAAAGTCAACGTCCACTTGGCGAAGGTGTTCAGCCTCATTTCTCTGATCACCTTCACTGCTCATGTTCCTGGTAAGTAGATGTCAGATGCCATTTTTTAGGATTGTTGCTCTGACCAACTAGTATAACTTATTCAAGAGTTTGCTCTCATTGTACAGCTTGTCTCATGATAATATGATGTAACCCAAATGTTTGTCAAAAAAATGGAAGTGGTCTCTGAATTTTTATATATGAAATCTATATTTCAGACATGATTGTCTGAAATCAATGTCTGAGTATTGTGTAGATTTTTGAAATACTGCACTGATATGACAATGAAAACTAAATATAGTCGTAAAACATCAATGTATTAAACAGAGCTGTCAGAATTGTTGATTAGAATGAGTTAGCAAAAAGTTCAATAAACCTTGTTGAGCATAAATGAATAAAGAAATGGAAATGCCAATCTATTAAAATTTACAGGATAGAGGCAGATCACCTAATACATTTGGTTTTGTTTGTAGTTTGATATTAAAAGATGTGAATGTCAAGTATTTCCATGCACTGCAACATTTACCAAATACTCTCCTCTGTAGGTGCTGTGTTTTCACTGATGGAACATCCGTCTGTGTGTCAGGAGATGGTCAGAGATTTATTGCTGGACCTACCTTTACTCTCCAGTCCTATAATCCTGCTCTGTATGAATAAAGAGCTGAGGACCCAATGTGTGCTGCTGCTGCAGCGCAAACCTGCCAACCGGTATGAAGGAAAAACATCTATCAGCAAGACGTACGACCAGGACAAGAACCCCACAAATGGAGAAACTGACACCTGTCAACTTTAATTCATTACCTGAGGATTTATTATGATTTATTTTGCTTACTTTATATATATATATATATATATATATATATATATATATATATATATATATATATATATATATATATATATATATATATATATATATATATAACAGGATTACATTTATATCCAATATGCCTTTGAAGTTGTTCAATATTACAGCACATAAACATAATAAAAATAAATAACTTAAGTGCATTGCTTTGTTTTGTCGTATTCACAAGTGTAGAAGGGAGTGTAAAGTCATGTCCTTTAAGCTGCACAGAGAGCAGCTTTACTGTCTGCCTGTGTGGGATCAATATGTCTGAGTCATTGTGCTTCATATGCAGCAGAAAAAACTTCATCATTTATTTATGATTTATATCCACTGGACGTTACAGGCATACAAAAGAAACTCTAATACTTGACCAGTGGTTATGCAGTGACATCTAGTGGTAATATGTAAGTCTGCATCCATATGAGATGTGTAATATTTAACAGATAGCTTATAATACAAAGACAATAGAACATATTCATGAGCTTTTATTCTTTCACTCATTAACTTTTCATTTCTTTAATCTCTACAGCTCTACAACAGCTGCAATAAATTAAGCTAAATCCAACCCTCTTCACTCTCTGATCAGAATGGTTTATATGACCTTGAGGATTAAAAAGCTTGAGTTGTATAGAAAAAGCATCTTAAACATGTATAACAGCAGCGGTAAATGAGCCTTAAAGAATATTTGCTGTATAAGTACCATGTCTTTGTTGAGTACTGCATGCAGTCAGTAGGTGGTGCTGTGTGTTCACATTTAAACTGCTTCTTACTGTAAAGTCATGAATGACTGAATAATATTCATTAATCTTCATGATAGATTCAGTGAGAGGGATGCAGCCCTGGATAATGAATATGCATATTTATGAGCTTCTTCACTTATGACTGAGATAATCTGAGCACATACTAGTAACATATTCTCCCGCAGCCACTTCGCCATCATTTCCAGGAAGCTTCCATAAGGTCACCCACAGCATGGCGCTCCCACCACTCGACCTTTAACCCCAGTAATTTCCCAGAGGTCCCCGCAGCACGTAGAAGCATATAGAATATGGAAATTACTGGTGTCTCAGACTACCCACATATTATGTTAACTAGATGAATCACAATTAACATATTACTGGAATAGTCTCATGTTTTTCACAGTGGATCGCTGGTGCAGTGCTGCACTGCAGCAGATTTTTTTAACATAGGAGGACTAATACGACAAAGAATGACAGCTTGTGTGTCATTGTAACACTGTTAAAGTTTAAACATTTAGGAATCCTGGAGATAATCAGAAAGTTCATTATAATTGTAGACCGTGGTTGTATCCAGACATAAGATTTTTCTCTCACCTTAAATAACAGCTCCCTCTAAATACAAACATTCACTTTTTCTTATAATCTGAGTTTTTGATAAAGTAGTATCATAGTACTGGATCGTCAAACTAACATAACATTCAGTCAATCATCTCCCAATATTTAGATGTCAGACACGGGTTGTTTCATCTCAATCCCTCTTCATGGCAGACCAACTTCTTGATCCAAGCTGACTTAAAATAAAACCCTGTTTTAATGATGACTGTTTAATGCCGAGTCAACTCCTGCTGCTCTTCAGCATGTCTCACCAACCAACGTTACCTTCCAATGATTCTAATTTCCAAGACCATTTTTATGCAATTAAATCACATTTCTCCCCTGTAATGCATTATATAAGATCTTTCCTTGAATCAAAGAATCATTTCAGTCTGCAGCAAGTGTCTTCAGTTGCCTAGCAACACCAGCCCTGGTGCGGACTAATGCTGTCTGGTGTGTGGAGGTAAATCGGGGGGCAATCTGATTTCAAAATAGGTTGCATGTAGGCGGGGGTCAAACTTTGCTGATGCTCCAGGACAGTTTTTCTCCGACCGTTTCTGGATTTTTGTTGTTTGTCTTGCTGTTTGTCTTGAGAAACAACAAGAGTGTAAGTGTAAGTCATCGGGGAAGTATCTTGTGATTAGAGTCAGCTTAACAGACTTCAGTCCAAGGATGACTAATCAGATAACATCTAGTGATGAGAAAGTTATGTTGAGCTGCAGACAGTGTAGGCTTAAGCTCACAAGTTCTCCCAAACGGTAAATTAACCATGCTTGCCACCTGAGCTGCAAAGTCCCCGGGCAAGCAGTGGTTCTGTTCAAAGCATGAAAATTTGCTTTGTGGATAGAAGCCATGTCCTTCCTCGGTGGTATGTATAATTGCAGAGGTGGCTCTTACACTCACACGTGAAATGCAAACGCCTATAGCCATTGTTCTTCTTCTCCCAGGTTTCCTGCTCCTTGTCCGCTACGCTTCACTAAAACAATTCCACATCGCCTTCAGCAACTCGGCTTCTCTTTGCTCCCTCTGTTCCTCTGTTCATTAAAGTTTCATGCCCGATTTTTACTTTGATAACATATGCATATTGTATGTCATGCTGCTGGATGCAGGTAGCATCAGAAGGGTTGAAAAAGTCTGAAAGAAGTCCACATCCTTTATACCCAGGCTTTGTAATCTGTCATCTGCGTCTGCTGCTTCCTTCATCTCCATACAGATGTGTCACTGCGAGTTATGAAACACTGACAGCAAGAAGAGGCATTTTATTGTGATGTTAAAACTCATCCATCCAACCGATCACACCGCTATGAAAGAGGCTGCGTGTTTTATCGGATATGCTATTTGAATTTTCACAGCTTGTCATGCTCCCTCTCCCATCCAATGATGACAGGCTGCATTTCCAATGTACATGCAATCTGCGACATGCCGTCTCACGGTTTTGACGAACAGAATAAAGAATGAGGAATCACACATTCAGACAGATGGGAAATGAAGTTTCCTTATTCAACAACCATATGCTGAGCATTCTCAGCATTGATTTCTAATCAAAGATTGAGCTGGGATTTTATAAGTGAGAGACTTTCTTATGAAACTGGCTGCATCTCCAAGATTCTTCAGAGTGTAGTAGAGTTCAGGATTCATTCATGGTTGTCCAACACAACCCACAAGCTCTGCCTTGAGAACAAGCTTTCAGCACAAACCAAATCGATGCAAGAACAAAGGGGGGAGGAAAAATGTAAAGCAATGTGCAGTGAAAGCTATAAAAATAAAAAGGTGTTAGAGTGAGTTTCAGCGGTGCAGGGCTGTAGATTTCCCGGAGTAGAGAGAAAGTAGAGCAGTATAGAAATGATTTATCGCAGCCCTAATGCAGAACAATTAGATCAAATATATTGGTGTTTACCAGTATATCTGAGGGGAAGCCTGATGGGGGAGAAGTAATTTGATGCTGTCGAACTCAATGAGAAAACTTCTGGCCCTTTTTCTTTTCTCCTCTCTCTCGCTCTCTCTCTCTCTCTGTCTCTCTTTTTCTTCCAGTCTCTCTTTTTTTCTTTATTCTGAAGCTTCCTGATGCATTTGCGCTACTCTCCTCTTGCCCCGAAAAAATCACTTTGTCACATAGCGACGCATCATTTCACATGCTGAATTTTTAAAAACTGGAACTGGAAATCCTTTCTCAGCATGCAATATCCATTAGGGAGAAAAATTATTCATATGATTCCCCCTACATTATTGATCGCTTAATGACGAGAAATATGTGGCCCACACGCTCTCGCCATTGTTACCCACTGATACTTTACCTCTCAGGATTTCAGCGGTGGCCTTTACGGCAACCCGTCTGTGACTTCTCTGGGATAATCAGGAATAAGAAACAACATCTGATCACTTAGTAATGGAATTTAAAGTGGCCTCATTCCTCTATCACCTCTGGAAGATCCACTTCATGGAGGCCTCATAAATCTCCTCTGTAGAGGATGTTGAGGTCTGTGTTGCTGCCTTTTTCTACACAGTGATTATGGCTCAGTTTTTCTTTTGGTCTTCTGGGCGGACACACATGAATAACTAACACCAACTATTACACTCACCCTGTTTCCTCTCTAGGTGCTGCACCACTGATGCACTGCACAGCTCTGAGAGCTTTGATACAATGTAGGAACGCAGCGCGGGATGTAATTTGGAAAGACAGAAAAATATCTTCAAGCACCTCAGATGCATTTATTCTAGCTACTGAAAATCACCGCAGAGCATCGAGCGGATATTCCTGTGTCAGACACAAACTGTCATGGACTATTACACTCAAGGTTGGCTTGACTGTGTGTCAGGTTGGAGAGTATTTTTTTTGTTGTTTCGGGGTTCAGGGGGAAGCAGATGGAGCCTTTGCAGGTGGGAGAATCAGGCTTCTGTTCTGGGTAGTGGCATGGAGAGGAGGAGCTGCACGGCTGCACGGCTGCAGCTTATATCCAGCCTCTCTAATATCACAGAATGGATGGTGATAAATGGACCTGCAAAGGCAATGCTAACCAAGTTCACGGTTCGATGATTTGGCCAGTGGCTTTTCCCCTCTCCAAACAGAACAGATGATAATGCCCTTTATGGGAATTCCAGAATCTACTTAAAGAACATCAGTACCAAGTGTTTATACGTGTATAATATGTAGATTGAATCCTCTGGATGGAAACACATGCCTGTGCTCACTCATAATGAATCACAGTGAATGCAATCAAGTTTGACAGCATGTGCACATGTGCTTACAAATGTTTGCAAATTGAGGTAAATACCAGAGAGATTGTAAATGTGCAAACCCTGACCTTTCCCTGCAAATAAACAAAGCTTCTTCTGCTGCTGGTTCTTTACACCCCGCAGCTTTTATGGGTCACGAAGAACACTTGAAGTCTGTATACATGCAGAAACAGTAATGCCTCTGGAAGGAGTGTGTGGCTAAATAAACAAAAGAAAGGAATCATTTTACTTTTGCTCATAATGAACTAAAGTTTGATATCTAATATGTTGCAAATATGTTTACTGCTGTTGTGCTGACCTCCATTCGTCCTGTCCGTTCCTGTTTCCTGCACCATCCTGCAGAACCCTACCTTTGTTTACCCATCTGCCCTTGTGGATTTTTTTCCCCTCACTATGATAAATAATTGACATGCTCTTCCCTTTGATATGTACTTTAATGCTTTTTTCCACTGAGCAAAAAGTCAGCACACATAGCGCTCTTCTCCTGCTGAGTTTGGAGTGCACCTTAATGCAGGCATTGATTTCATGGTGACAGCCTTTTTTAATTTAATATTCCCATAAAATGCAATCAATATTTCATTTTCAGAAAAAGAGGGGTAAACAATAAAGCACAAATTGGGCACCTGGTGATATGAGTATTACAAATTTACAAAGCAAACAGCGAATGAGTGCCTTCCCTTTGCTTCTTTTTGTTGTTGATACAATGCTTTCTTTGTCAGCTCAAAGCTGTTTCATGTGTTTGTTTCATGAGTTGTTGTTAACCCACATGCTGCACATCTGCAACTCATAACATTTAGTGTGCTATTGAATACAGTTATTGCCTGCTCACCCGAGTCTCATTTATTGTAAGCTTCAGGCAAGAAACATTTCAAAGTGAGATATTGTCTTTTAGAAATTTCCTTTTTTTTTTTCTTTTTCTTTTTTTTCTGACATGTTCTGTAAATTTGAAAGAACTACTTGACACACACAGGCTGCACAAACAGTTTCAAAGCACTGGAGTTCAGTCTTTGAAATGTTTAGAGTTTCTTTTCCTAAAATTACATTATGGCTTCAAAGTCTGCAGAAGAATCTGTTCTATCTATTTATTATTAAAAGTGTGTCCCTGCAGGATAAATCAGTTTGACACCGCACACGCAACACCAGCGTGAGTATGTTTGCACAATTTTTATTTTATTTTATTTTATTTTATTTTATTTTATTTTATTTTATTTTATTTTATTTTATTTTATTTTATTTACTTTGCTGTTGGCTGCGTTCAACTCCCCAAAGGATAATAAAACCTTCCTTTTTAACTGAATGCTCAATTAAAATAATGAAGTAATCTGAGATACAAAAGCGTGAGAGTGCAAATATAGAGGAAGAAAAAATCTTTTGCTTTCTCTTCTCCACCTGTGAGACCTTGCTTATGCTCATCTGCTGGCAGCGGTGACAGGAAACCTGCTAATTAGTTCCCTCTGTAAAGCTGTCATTACCAGCAATGATAAAGGGGAGGAAGATGGAGGGCCACACAGGGGATACGATGCTCTAATTTGTCCTTTTATGCAAAGGAGAGTTGAGAATCCATTCTAAGTAGTGTGAACCATATGATTGAGTTTTAGAATAATTCCTCCTGCAGCATGAGCAGACCTGTATTTAAGTCCACAGAGCTATAAATGCCTGCGATTTACTTCTGTTGGCTTGTGCTTAATGAGGATTTTAATACAATCTAAAAAGCCAAACCACATCATACACTCAAGGAAATCCCCACAAGAAGCAGGAACACCAATCCTCAGCAAGATAATAGGATGTTAGATAAAGAAAAAAAGATTCCTGTGGCATCTTTTCCTGCTTATTATAACTCAATGAGGACAATTTGACACAAAAGAGATTATGCATCCAGGCTAGGAAATACGAAATAGGAGCACCGTTGGGACGCAGATTCAAAAACAGGCAGTGAAAAGTGATATTCTGTTGAAATGCAAATTCTTTGAGGGTTTTGTTCCAGAGGCATGCAGGGTGAAATTGGCCTTTAAACACACTGGCATACTAATGTCTTGAGGTGCCTCCACCTTCAGCCTGTGAGGAATGAGCATGACATTATACTGTAATTGATTCATAGTTCATGGAAATGCATACATTTGCATCAGATAGATTTAGACATTTCCATGCACTAACTTGTGTATCTGACAGTGTGTCTTGGTGAATGTGCCAGAGCATGCAGGTATGAAGACCAAAGATGAAGAGGATACCTCTCTCATGCAGCGTTGAGGGTACTTCTGAGTTTGCTTTGAGTTTTTTTTTTTTTTTGTGTGTGTAAGTCTTGCAGTGCTGCTAACCCCGATAAGGTTCAGCATGTTTGTTGTAGTTTGCTTAATCATGTAATCATGTGGATGTTTGATTTACTACACGTCCTTTTTTTTTTTTTTTTCACACAGTCACCACTCCTGTGTTTGGTTTGGTTCCTTGCAGCATAAAGGAGCCTGTATGAAGTGAAATTAAACACTAAAAAAAATAAATTAAATAAAATAAAAATTCTTAATTATAATAATAATTATAATAATAATAATAATAATAATAATAATAATAATAATAATAATAATACCACAAAAATGTCAACAACTTAACCCAAGTTGTTGTTAAGTCTTAACATTCCAATCTCATTATCCAGCACTACAATGATAATTCAGCCAAAAACCTATTCATTTTATATATGAATAAATAAATAAATAAATAAATATATATATATATATATATATATATATATATATATATATATATATATATATATATATATATATATATATATATATATATATATATATATATATATATATATATATATATATATTCTTAATGCCAGCTATATGTTGGCAGCATTGCCACTTGTCACTTGTTGAGGCAGAAGCTCAGCCTAATGACTGCTGCTGTAATGCTGTGATGTTGAACTACCAGGATGTAAACAAGCACATGTAGCAGATGGCATTCTGTTGTGTGGTTTGCCAGTAAACAAAAAACAATCTCTTCCAGGGGTTTGGGGTGTAATTACAGGTTTAAATGTTTTTAAAAAACTGCTAAATGGATCTGTTGTGAACTCAGGGAGGATATATTGCAAACACTGGTATAGTGTAAAACACAAGGAACAGCAGATAGACAGAAAAACAGCGACTTAGTATCTGCCTGAAAAAACTTTCACTGTAATTTGGGGCTCGACCTTGTGACTGCCTGCTGCACTAGCACTTCTTTTTGGATTATACACTTGTTGTAGAGACTGAGAGAGGTTTGTAACTCTTTCTGTTTGCTTTTCACCTGCCAGTCAAGCAAACAAACTGACAAAAACATTTATGTTAAACTAATAGATAACAAGATCTTTGTTTTTTAGCCATATACTGTAACAAGATTGCTGGTTTAAACTCCCATGAGGAGTTTTTATCTGGTCATAAAATAGACTGAAGTCAGTACTTATGCTTTTGTTTTGACCTAAAACAAGTTAACGAGACATCAGGGACTGATCATTACTCTTTACTTGTTTTATGTGCCTGTCACCTCTGCCAGGGTGTAGGTGTTGTATTAGTTATTCAACAGAAAGCTGCAGAAACAGCCTCATTAGAAAATGGTATGTCAAAGATATGTTGTTAGTCGTACATTTCGAATACAGTAATATAGGGGTTTTCATATAATGCACAAAATCATCAAATAGATGGAATTCATTGCCTGGTCTAAACCAGCACAGACCCAGCTGTAAATATTATTAACTAAATCTTAGATATTAATCATATTCAATTGATAAGGACTTCCTTTGAATTAAGGTCTAAGGCAGGGGTCTCAAACTCAACTTACCAAGGGGCCGCTGGAGGTAGTGTCTTGGTGAAGCTGGGTCACATCAAGTGTTCCACAAAAAAAGGGCTTCAAGTATTCAAAATGTTCTCAGTCTTAACAGGTCAAAACATGCAGAACATGAACAGTTCTTCAGAACATTTGGCTTGAGGGAGGAAGCAACTAATTTGAGTTGATGTCATGAGCCTGATCTATGGTAGCCCACAAGTGTTAAAAAATATAAAACGCCCAGATGCATGTAAGAAAAAACACACGGGCCACACTAACACAAAGCTTTGATTTCAGGCAGGGGGCCACAAAATATTGCTGTGGGGGCGGCAATTGGCCCGCGGGCCGCGAGTTTGAGACCCCTGGTCTAAGGGCACAAATTCTACCTGCCGATAGGTTAACTTGCTGTTAAATGTTACATCAAAGTTGTACCTTATTTCAGGCATGAGATGTGTGTCTGGAGGTTCATGGATTAAGTCAGGTTATAGACCATGGTTGTTGAACTGGTGCCAGCCACTTTGTGTTCACTGCTGAGATGCCCTTGAGCAAGGTGCCAAATCCTGACTGCTCTGTATGTCCTCACTGTGACATCTCTTCATTAGTGCATGTCCACAGGACCCTGATTGCACATGTATGTTTTTGTTTGTTGTTTTTTGTAGCAAGTTAAACAACGGAATAGAAAATACTTTTTACTGAAGGACATAAAATTTGTTCTTTCATTTCATTTCTTAGTTCCTTTTTTTTTTTCTCATTTTTTGTTCTTTTCTTTTTTACTCTCTCTTCTTTTCTTTTTTCTTCTTCCAATCTCTTACAATTTTCTTCCTTTTCCTTCTTCTTGTCTTTTTTCCTTCCTTTTCTTTGTTTCCAATTCCCCTTATTTCTTTCCCTTCAATTTTATTTTTTTCATCTCTTCCCTTTTTCTTCCCCTGCTTCTGGTTAATGCTTCAGTTTCCTTCCTTGTCTTTCTAAGTTTCCCCACTCCTTGTTCTTTCTTCTTTCTTCCCCTCCTTCTATTTTCTATCCGCTTTCCTCTCCTTGTTCCTCTACCTCTTTTGCCCCTCTCTTTTATCCTTTTTTTCCTGTTCTCCTTGTTCTTTTCTCACTCATTTTCTTCTTCTTCCTCCTCTTCTAGTTTTTACTTAAAATACCTTGTCACGTCTCTGTAATGAAGTTTATCTGTTTATGAATCATAAGCTCTTAAGAGTTAATAACTTTATGATTTATACTTTCCTGACTTGTTGGAATCAGTGTTCCGTTTCTTTTTTCAAAAAGGTTCTGCAGAAAGAGATTTTCATTACTGTTGTCACTGATATGATCCAGAAAGAATGTCAGCCAGCGGGTTTTTATCCCAGTTTCAGAGCTGACACTGTGAGCTACTTATACTTCTAACATTTAGCTTGAGCAGGTAGATTTTAATCAATCAAACGTCATACGGTGTGCACTCTGTGTCGTAGTGTGCAGGCTGTAGATGCATATTTGTTTTAGTGAGTCAGCTCTACGATTGGCATTCAGTTGAACTCCCCGCAGGATTTCAGGCAATAAATATGGAAATCTGAACATGAGAGCCAAGCTCTTGTCTAGCTGCTTTTTGCCTATTGCACAGTTTAGTCAAGTATCACTTCAGCATAAACAGACTGATAGCAAACAGAAAGATTGGAACTTTTGCAACTGGCAACTGTTAACTTCAACATGATCATTTAGCACATAATTATTAATCTTTCCCAATTTGCACTACCCTGACACCCCCAGCACTCTGTTTTCGGTGGTTATTTGCAGCACAGGAGGCAGTGAAATCTGAGCACAACTCCTTTTGCATGATAGATTTAGATTTTTTAAGGACTTGTGTATGGGAAAGACCAGCAGAGCCTTTGGCGCTTGGCACAAAAATATCCTTAAATCCCCTTTCCCACCCTGGGCAGTGACACATGCTGTGACTAACGCTGTCATAATGCCGGTGAGATTATTGCACACAGAAGCGTGTCCTAATAACGACAATGTGGTAGTAAATATAAAACCAGTGAAAAGTGCCAAATGTAAGCATCAGTTTGTAAGCATGTCCAGCTTGATTAACACTCTGTGTTTCAACACAATTTAGGGTCTGGGGAGATCTCCTGATTACAAAGGCTAATGCTTGAATCGGGGTGCTGTAATCTGCCTCAGCCTGAGAGCCAATCTCTTTCTCAAAATACCATAAATGTGTTTGGGAACCATAAAGAGCAGTTCAACCAAGCTGAAAATGGGTGTTTACCAGGAGAAATGATGAAAGGGGTTTGTACAATTTACAGAGGGATTACTTTGAGTTGACTGTGGACATGAATTGTGAGTAAAAGCATAAAAGTTTTACACAGTCAGAATCCTTTAAAGTCTAAGGGCTGAAAAGCTGAATTTGTTAACTTGTAGAACAGACTCTTCATTCAGATTACAAGAGAAAACAACCGGCTCTGCACCAGATTCCATTCATTAGACCAGTGTTTGTTCATACCTCTGACCGTGTTATATTGAAGATAATTTGGGGTTTTTAGTCACCTAGTGACTGCCTTTTGCAGCACACTCTAAATTGTGCTCTTCTTCTCTGGATTGTTAATATATCCTTTAATCTTATTTTGTCAAGAGAAGGGTCCTTTGTCTGTTTCTGTGTCTGGGAGTTCACTTGGTTGTTTCAGAGCCAAAGGGGTAAATAAACACCAATATCAAATTGTTATTCACAGTATGTTGAAGGTTATCATGCCCTCACATTTTTGCTGCAGGAAGAAGAAGGAGAAATTGTTGTTCGAGTGGAGATCTTATTTAAACAGTTAAGGCTGGTGTAATAGAGTGTATATAAATAGAGCTCCGTGGGCTTAGATTCATGTCATGGTCACATCTGCTTCCTTTTTCTTTTCTATTTTTAATATTCACTCTGCAGTGTAAAAGGTCAAAGGTCACAAGAGTTGCTGACTAAATTGGTCAGGCTCTGACTGAGATTACTGTTTTGCTCTCTTGGGTAAACACGACTGTTTATTTCTTTTTTTAAAAAAAAAAATACATAAAGAAAATGAACAGACTGAAAATAAGTGAAAGTATTTTCGTACTGCTCTCATGAGAGCTGTGATACGCAGACAACCAACAGAAGATATCTTTCAGATGAACAGATCAGAAGTTTCTGATGCACAGTTTCAACAAAAAATGCTTTCTGTCAATGGAAAAGTAAAAACAAGGTCATTTTTCACACTGGCATTTAGAAGTGTGCAACACCTGGTTTAATCTCCCTCTAATTAATGTAACAAAATTTCAAAGTGGAAAAAACAAAATCTAATAAACAAGAGCATTAATAAATAAGTGAACTGTACAATAAAACGCGTAATATGCATAATACAATAACTTATTGTAAAAAAAATAAGATTACAATAAAAAAGGATTTTAAGGATGAAGTCAAAGTTTTACAAGAATAATTTTGCAATTTTGTACAATTGCAAGTAAAAAGCTGAAACACAGCAAGAATAGGTTGGACATTTCAAGAGTAAAGTCACAATAGAACAAGAACATAGTCTACATTTTACCTGAATGATACAAGAAAATAAGTTTGAATTTACAAGAGAAAATACATTTACGAGAGTAGAGCCGCCAGCTTAAAAGAACAAGACAGTAAGCTTGAACAAACTCCTAAATTTATGAAATAAAACTTGTTATATCAACAAAAAAAGTTGTAAATCTATGTGAACACAGTTGTGATATATGCAACAGAAGTGGTTCAAACTGGCTGAGATTAGTCTCTATGTGAAATTACACACAGAGATATCAGAGGAGCATGCAGCGTCTCTTATTTGAGGTACACAGATCGTCTCTTGAATGTTGCAGAAGCATGCAGCCTGTTCTCTCTCTCTCACAGTCCACTTAGTTTCTTGTACAGTGTCTTCAGAATCCTGGTGCTACTGACAATGTGATATAACTGCAGAAGATGCTCTACTTTCCTCATTTCAGTGCTTGCAGCTGGCTGCTGTTCTGAAATTACTCTTAAAATTAGCACAACACAGCCGTTGCCATATTTGTTTTGTCACAAATGTATGCCTTATTTTTTTCTAAATTTACAACTTCTTTTTAAAATTTTAACTAGAAACATCATTCCACGAAGTACAACAGACATCTGGCATTGGAAAATAAAATGTATGAGAAATAGAAAGTTATAAAGATGTTGCATACAGTGTTGTCATGTATTGGATTCTAGTGTGCCGATGGGAGGGGTGCCCTCCCCTCTGTATACTGTTGTGTTGTCTGTAACTTCATGAAAGCAGGGTTAAGAGCCGTAAATGGAAAAAGAGTCATGGGTCGGACTTTCTCTGACATTGTGCCCCTGAGGCTCTGTGCAGCAGACTTGTCTTGAGTTGTTTTCATCAGAACTATTCTTTTGATCCGACTAACGTCTGTGATCACATGTGGCTGAAAGCAGTGTGACCATGTCTTATTGAGACTGTGTCAGACTGTGGATCTATGTGTCCAAAGTGACAAAAACAGAACATTGCACACAGTTCTGAAGTGCTGTGGTCAGGTCACAGCCCCTTATTTTAGCAGTGAAAGTGTTAAAAGTGTAAATGTGTCACCTTTCAGACCCCTTGTCTCTTTGCAGTGCTTTTATCCAAACACTGAGCCGCTCTTTGTCTTTGGGGATCCCAAACACTCAGTGTTTTTAGGAACACATTAATGCATCTTCTTTGAAGGCACCTGACTGCCCACCAGCAAGGCCTCTATTTGTGATCACTGGTGGTTTAGAGATGCATTAACCTGTTACTTAATAAGCCATTATCAAACGCAAGATTTCTCATAATTTAGTCATTTTAATGGTTGCATAACTGACTCAAGTAAAAAAGCAGTTCCACGAAATCAAAATTACAGAGACACCAGAAGCAAGCTTTTTTTTTTTTAACCATTTATTATGCCATTTGTCATTTATGATTATTTTAACAGTTTTACTGCAACACAATTTCTGAATTTATTAGTCCTGTAAAAGAAAACATGAAAGTGCTCAAAATTCACATAAAAATCATGAAGCAGAACGAGGAAACCAGCATAGAATTACAAGTGTCATGCACTTAGAAGTAAAATGCTCTACTAAAAGCAGAACGCTTCTCAAGACTCAGGCACAAGCAGTCAAAAAAAAAAAAAAAAATCTTGCTAGATTAGAAGAGGAAGTACAGTATATACTCCCAACATATCTCAAAATGCAAACATGTTAACACAATTGTCCCAAAAACCAAGTGAGTTGAAATTTTAACAAAAATAGAGTAGACTGATTGTTTTAGTGGCGTGAACAGATGGTTCACAGATTATTTTTGCGTCTGAGATGAACCTGCTTCCAGTCTAGGTAGGTGAGCTAAACCAGAGATCAAAATGAAGGAGAAGCCGCTTTCTAACCCATTATTTCTCTGGGAAAACTTAATAATTCCAGCAGGTCTGTGACACGGGTGAACGCACTGTACTCACATTAAAGTGACAAGAAGCCTGGAGCAGTGGGCACTGTAAAAAAATACAGCACTGGAATCACTCTGCTTCCCACAATAATTCATCACAGATATAATAAATGTCAAGAGAACAGGCCCACTCTTTCTATAAAACAAGCCTCCAACAAATAGCACATACTTGACCACAGCTTGTGATCATTTTATAAGGCTTTCATAGTTTTCCTTTCACGTGATTGTGCCACTGCTGAAGCGATGATATAATAATCCTCACTGTTTGACAGACGTAAAACAATCTGTGGACGAAGGAGAAAGCAGTTGGTCCCATGGCTGACCAGGCTTTAAGTAGAAGCAAATTACATCTCTGTCGAGTAGAAAATGTCACAGTAACAGCTAATATACACCACATGCATCTCTGGTCTGGCTCTGCTCCATCACGGCACCAGATCAAATAGGTTTCCATTCAAGTCAATGTGTCAACTTACACTTGATCTGCTCTGTTGTAGTCCGTCTGTCTCTCTCCTCCAGCAGGTTGCAGCAGATACACAACCTGTCATAATTTTTGCCAAATACTGTGATGAATCAATTCACCGCAGGGCAGATTGAGCCGGACAGAATTTGTGGACGGAAACTACCCTACAAGAGTTTTTGACTGCCAAAATAAAACAAACTGTATCAAAACCAGTTCATATTGACTGAAACAACAAACCAACATAGTGAGTGGAGCCAGGCCAGGATTCAACACAGGGTACCTTTATTTTAAAAAAGTCTTAACATGTCTAAAATCAAATAATTTGAATTTCAAGCCTTAAAATGTCTAAAATTTTGAAGTCTCATAAAATGTATTAAATCTGATTTTTGAAAAGTCTTTAAAATGTATTAAAATTACTTTTATTTAAAACAAATGCATAAACTTCAGTCTCGCTTTTAAATGTTTAGATGTTTGAGGATGCTGTAACATAAGGACTAAACGGAACTTAAGTACCTGTGCAGCCCAGTCAGAATTTATCAAGCACAACCAGTGTGTTACAGCCAGCCTGCAGTTTATGGTTACAGCAGAGCTGTAAGTAAATTTAAAAGTACTTTGCAAGTTATTCCATGTCTCCCATGGCTCATCGTTATAACTGGCCCACTGGCCCAGATGTGCAACTGAAAGGCTCCAGGCCAGTTAAAATATTGCCTTTAAAAATAAACACATTATCACGTCGTTTTCATACAGTAGTATTGTTTTATCAGTGTTCAGTGTAGATCATCATGCAGATCATGTCGTTATTCAGTGCTTCAGAGAATGTTTCATGTCTGTCCCTCTGTCCTGTATTGTATGAAAGGCACTGCTGTAGACAGCTCCACTTTACCTTAAAGTCAACCCCCACCTCTGATTTTCCTCCTTGTCTTTTGTACCTTTTTTGGCAGTGTGGATGTAAAATGGGTCCTAAATTGTATTCATTATGGCCTTAAAAAAGGCCATAAAAAATTGATGCCTGCAACACGTTCTAAAAAAGCTGGGACAGGGGCAACAAAAGACTGGGAAAGTTGAGGGATGCTCAAAAACACCTGTTTGGATCATTCCACAGGTGAACAGGTTAATTGGAAACAGGTGAGTGTCATGATTGGGTATAAAATAAGCATCTCTGAAAGGCTCAGTTGTTCACAAGCAAGGAGTGAGCGAGGTTCAACACTTTGTGAACAAAAGACTGAGTAAATGGTCCAACGGTTAAAAAACTATGTCTCTCAGTGTACAATTGCAAAGAATTTATGGATTTCATCATCTACAGTCCATAATATCATTATTAGATTCAGAAATCTTTGCATGTAAGCAGCAAAGCCAAAAACCAACACTGAATGCCTGTGACCTTTGACCCCTCAGGCAGCACTGCATTAAAAACCAACATTATTGTGTAAAGGATATTACCACGTGGGCTCAGGAACACGTCAGAAAACCATTGTCAGTTAACACAGTTCATCACTACATCTACAAGTGCAAGTTCACTCTACCATGCAAAGACAAAGACATATATCAACAACACCCAGAAACACCGCCGGCTTCTCTGGACCCGAGCTCATCTGAGATGGACTGACGCAAAGTGGAAAAGTGTGCTGTGGTCTGACAAATCCACATTTCAAATTGTTTTTGGAAATTATGGACGTGGTGTCCTCGGAGTCAAAGAGGAAAAGAAAAATCTGGATTGTTATCAGGTCAAAGTTCAAAAGCCAGCATTTGTGATGGTATGGGGGTGTGTTAGTGCCCATGGCATGGCTAACTTGACCATCTGTGAAGGCTCCATTAATGCTGAAAGGTACATACAGGTTTTGGAGCAACATATGCTGCCATCCAAGCCACGTCTTTTTCAGGGACGTCCCTGCTTATTTCAGCAAGACAATGACAAGACGCATTCTGCACGTGTTACAACAGTGTGGCTTTGTAGTAAAAGGATATGGGTACTAGACTGACCTTCCTGCAGTCCACACCTGTCTCCCATTGAAAATGTATGGTGCATTATGAAGCACAAAATACGACAACAGAGACCCCGGACTGTTGATCAACTGAAGTTGTACATCAAGCAAAAATGGGAAAGAATTCCACCTGCAAAGCTTCAACAATTAGTGTCCTCAGTTAAAATGTTAAAAGGAAAGGTGACGTAACACAGAGGGAAACATGACCCTGTCCCAGCTTTCTTGGAATGTTGCAGGCACCAAATTCAAAATGAGTGAATGTTTGCAAAAAAACACAAAAAAAAAAGTTTAACAGTTTGAAAAATAAATATCTTGTCTTTGTAATGTATTCAATTGAATAAAGGTTTAACAGATTTGCATATCATAGTATTCTGTTTTTTTTATTTTTTTTACACAGCATTCCAACTTCATTGAAATCGGGGTTGTAATATTTCTTCACACTTCACACTGCAACTTGAGACACAGCAGAGCTGGTGCTACAGGACACGGGTGAATTTAAAATATTATTGTATATGTCATTAACAATGTTTTTGGATGGCCTCCATTAAAATAAACGGTTAAGGTGTAAATTTGCATCTTATTATTTCTAGAGCAGCCAGATATTGTCCTAAATATTTATGATTTTTCATGTGCTTTTATTGATATACAGTCGTGTTCCTCAGAGTGTCAGTTCTCCTCTCTGTTCTGCTGACTCTCATGTCCCGTTGGCTTGTCGTGTTTATTTATCTTTCCCTTCTTGCATCTCCTGCCTGACATTTTTCCCTTAATCTTGACTGTACACTATTTGACAGGTCAGAGTTTTGTTGTTTCTTCATGTTCAGCTCTTCTACTTTCCTGTGCTTGCTGCAGTCTCTGTAACCATGATGTACCTTTATGCTTGTGCTGTTTTCATTTCAAACACAGGTTGTATTAATGTGCTTTTAACATCTGAACACAGTCATCTGAAAAGATCTAATACTGAGGTTTAAAGTAACTACGACTCATTTGCATCTTTATGGTTTGTTAATGGCCCGCAGATAATAAATCTTATCCAAATTTGGAACTCTTCAACAGAAAATAAATAATGTTCCTGGCAGTCTTGTTTTTATGCAAAACGCAAGAGCAGATTAATTTGATACAGGGACAAACCTCTTCTTTTGGCTTTTCCCTTTTTAGGGGTCGCCACAGTGGATCACTCTTTTCCAGTATGTGTTCCGCATTTTGATTTAGCACAGTTTTCCTAGGATTTCCTTCCTGATGCAACCATCTTTATTTATCCAGATTTGGGAGAGGCAACAAATGAGGACGACATTTGTAAACCTCTAGTGGCTTGGTAGGAACCAGTTTCGAACAACAGCTGGAACAATTTGGCGTTCAGTCCCTTGCTAAAGGACACTTCAGCATGTGACTACAGGAGCTGGGATTGAAGTTATCAACATGACAAAGAGAATATTGACTCATTATTTATTATTGTTAGTACAATTACATCCATTAAAAACAGCTAATGAAAGTTTTCTCATTTACTTAGCCTTCACACACCATCAAGCCCACAAATTCTAAAACAGTAGGTG